>VMDO01018778.1:0-41339 GCA_007922755.1 Pedetes capensis
AAAAAAAAAACAGGTTAAGAGTGTAGTTTGATTTCATGTGGGATTTTTAAAGCTCTATTCAATTGTATGGGCACTGGGAATCTCAAAAATTCCTGCCATAGTAGCATTTTTCAATTAATAGCAGGCATCTTCTCCAAGCCCCACTAAATTGATTTGGCAAAATTTTGAAGAATATGGGTTTCAATATCACTAGTCACAAACAAAAAATAAATAAAACCACATAAGGAACTTTGGACTTACCCCCTAGTAGCATAATGTTGTTGTTGTTGTTAGGTGTCGTCCAGTCGGTATCCGACTCATAGTGACCCTCATAGGGTTTTCAATGGCTGACTGTTTCGGGATTGCCTTGGGAGTGGACTGCCAGGCCCTTCTCCCAATTTTGCGGTGCTGGGAATTGAACTCAGGACCTCAGAGACTGCAGCGCAGCACTCTACCCACTGAGCTAAATCCCAGCCCAGTAGCATAATAGTTAGTTGGAACTCTACCACCCAGTCAAGTGTCATTGCCCACTCTCATGATGGGAGTGTTTCCAAATGACCACATAAAGTAGTGGCTCTCAACTAGATGCAGTTTTGTCTGCCAGGAAACATTTGATAATACCTGGAGTCATTTTCAGTTATCACAATTGGGAATGGTAGTACGATTGGCATCCCAAGGTTTGAAGACAGGGAAGTTGATAGATAACCTACAGTGCACACAATCATCCTCTACAACAAAGAGTTACAAGGCCCAAATGTCAAGAGTGCTGAGCTTAAGAAATCCTGGCCTAGCTTAAAGAGTGCCCCCCACCCCCACTAATAGCACTCTCTCGGGGAGGACAGATCTTGTTTTTCTCTGTGTCATAGTCTACCTTATTTGGGATGTTGCTCTTCCACCAAAGTGCTGCATGCTTGGCCCAGCTACCTCTCTCTTCCTCATTTTCTGAAGGATGGGAAGATCTGAGGCGACTCTTGATATCTTTTCTCTTTTCCTTGGGAAGATAGGGTCAGCTTGTACCCCTAAGGGCTACATACTTCCTGTTGCATGTTCTCTTATTCACAAGTCTTGTGGGAAATTCCAGAGAAAACAAATATACTTTCCCTTAAGGGATGACACAAATGCTTCTTTCTATTTCATACACACACAAGTTGCTCCACCCCACCCCTTGAATACTTCCATTTATACCTTCAGGTAGATTTCATGTATTTCCCAGCTCTGTCCTCTACCTCTCTGCAGCTTCTGTGTGCACCCAAGTATTGGATGGAAATTATCTACATATTGTGATTTAAGCCTGGCTAATATATTTTCAAGTTCACATTAACTATTATTTAGTATTGGAAACAACATGATTCATTCTGGTTAACCAAAATTCTGGTAAACTGAGAGTCATTCGAGATATGACAACAGAGTCACTATTTTATCAAGGAGTTGGAAAGAATCCAAATACACTAAACACTACAACTGTAATAGATTTCATTTAATCTTTATTTGATGATTTAAATAGCTCATTAGGATCTTTTATTGTTCTAGGTTCATTGTGAGATGACTCTCTCCTACTGTCTCTTTTTGCTTGTCTGATGTTGGGTAGAGGAATCAGTGTAATTAAAGAATTATGGATAACAGAATCAGGCCTTCAGTAAATATTATTGGCTGACTAAGGCAAGGGGGTAGAAGAGACCTTGTTGTGGAAATCTGTCTATATCTCGACACTTTTTTAAAATGTAGAAACTGAAAACATGGAAAGCAAAGAGCTAAAAATTGTGCGGTACCCTTGGTTATGTATTGGAGGTAACTCTCTGTTATAATTTCCTACCATTATCTACCAATCACTCAGAAAATGGCACTTTACCAAGCTAAAAAGCTCTCACCCAAGCTTTAAATAGCCTGCTCATTTTCCTCATCCACTACTGCCACTCTTTGTACTGTATTCTGCTTCACGTTGAGCCTACGGCTCTGAGATGACGCTGGCATTTGGGGTTGACTACACTGGAAACTTCACTCTGTTACTTCTTCCCTGACCCTTTTAGTGGCTTCATAGTAATTCTCCACACTCAGGCAAGCACACAAACTTGGTGACCAGCTTTCTGGTGCCTTTTGCCAAAGGAAGAGTCACAGTTTTGTTGCCTTGGAAAACAGAAAACACTACAAAGCTCTGTGCCAAGTGTGTTAAACACCTAACAGCTTCTCCCTCAGTACAGTCTTCTACAATGTCATACAGATGTAGCCCTGAGAGGACCAGAATTCACCCTCTCCTTTATTTCTTTCTGGAGAATACTTTGTTCTGAAGATTCCCTGCAGAATCACAGACTTGAGTTGTTGAAGATAGTTAAACATAGTTATTTCTCCAAGTTTGATGATTAATTTGTGTTAAATTCGAACTTCACTTTCCTGCTTTTCAATGCTTTATCTTTATTTTTGAAAGTCTCATCTCCTGCCAGCCTGACAAAATCTGTGCAAACAAACTGGACATGTTCATAGCATGTTAAACCACAGGCAGTGTTTTCAGGAGCCCCAACCCTTGTATTTAACCTTTTCTATTGATGATCATTTCTACCAGAAAAGAACAAGTACAATTATGAGCCCCAGAAACAGTTATGATTCTCCTTTGCAGAATATTTTTTCTTTATATAAACTATCATTATTCATTTTAAAAGCTGTTTTGTAAGACATGCCATCATTAATATAAATAAAAATATCAAGTGCTGACTGTGCTATAGGAATTTTGTCTGTATTATGATTCTTCACAATGGCAATGCAAGGTAGTATTATAAACACTATTTTATGGTCTCTGAGAACTGAAATGAGAAACATATGTTTGTTTTCTTACACTTAAACTCTACTAAAACCATTGAATCTTTGCACTGCTTATCAGTCTAACTTGTGACCAAGCGGTATTGACAAATCAGCTCACAATGTTGTGTGATGTGTTCTTCAAGTCCTCTAAGAAGCAGATGTCATGGCAGGATCAGACATGTAAGGGACTTACTGGGGCCTGGGCAAGTCATGAGGGAGAGTGAAAGGGAGACAAGGAAGGCTGGGAAAGCCAATTGACCTTGATACAGTCATGACTTTCATGGAGGAGAGAAAAGGAAAGAGGACTACTTAAGAAGAATATTAAGCTGCAGAGGACTTCTAAGAAAGTTTGCACAAAACCCAGTGGGGAGGCATAGCAAAAGTCATCCATTAGAGTTGTGCTGTATCTCCCAGGAATGGGATGCTGTAGTGTTCTTGCCATACTCAGTTCCTGTTTGGGAGCAGCCTGTGAGAAGTGTGGCCCTTAATGCAGTAGTACATTCAGAGCACAGCAGCTGGGGCTGTCAGTCAATCACACTTCCTGTGATAGGGGAATTGAGAGGCAGGTTTTCATTGCTGCCATGGGAATATAGTCTGAGATAGATTTAGGGCTCCACTGGAGGCCTTCAGTCTAATTAGGAAAGTCCATTTACCCTCGTTGTACTAACCAAGTTCTTATGAGGAAAAGGTTTTATGTTTGTTTTGTTTTGTTTGCGGTACTGGGGAGCTAAATCTGGAGCCTCACACATACTTTGCAAGTGCTCTGCCACTGAACTGCACTCCAGCCCCCTCCCCCACTTTTTTAACTTGAGAAAGGGTCTTGTTAAGTTACATAGGTTGCCTCTGGCCACACACCTGAAATTCTCCTCCATCTGTCTCTCGAGTTATTGGGATTGTAGGCATCCACCACCATGCCCAGTTGAGGATAAGAGTTTGTTTTTTAATTTGTTTTTGTATCATTCACAGCACCTGTTTAGGCATGAAATAGGTACTCATTAATTGACCGACTTAACATGATTTGACCAGCAGCAACCTGCCTTCCTGCAAAGTAATACAAATGATCTGATGACACTTTGCAAAATGAGATGATAATTTTCTTAAATGGATACTAAACTGGATAGCTATAAAAAAGCAAAGCTGACAAATACAGCTAAATTTAATTATACTCATTAAGAATAAGAGCAATAATTATAATCATTTGCCCTTCCCAACGCAGCCCTTCTTCACAAAAGGAAAGCTCTCAGGATTTGAACTACAGGACAAGGCCTCACAAAATCACTAATATGTCAAAGTATATAAAGCCAGACAGATACACATATGCACACACACATTTGCTGTCATGTAATTTCAACCTCATGTGATGCAGTCATGCCTTCCCTCTGGAGTGCAGAGCAGCTCTGAGCTTCCTTCAACTCCAGGTTCACCATAAAACAAGGAGAGCTTAGAGAAGGTCCCAGGTTCCCAGTGTGGAATCAGATCTGTGATATAGGCAGGACAAGAAAAGAAAATGGGAAGAAAGGAGAAAGTGTTGGGGAGAGCTGAAGTAAAGAAGGACAAGAGAGTAGTAAACACAAGAGAGAAAGGAGAATAAAGCTAAACCTATGTTGGAGATGGAGCACATCAGAAATAAGGATCTGAGTGGAAGGTGGCTCAGGCTAAGAAAACCGATTACTTATGGCAAGTAACTGTAGGGATAAGAGTTCAGTGCTTTCAGCAATTTACCTGACTAAACACCAACCATAATATTAGTTACCATGCATTGAATACTCATTATGTGCCAAGCACTGTGCAAAGGACATTACCTAAGTTACTTCAAAAAAAACTTCTAATAAAACTCTGTGAAATAGCTACTAATACACCTATCTTGATGAAGTTCACACAACTAATAAGTGGCAGAGCTCAAATGGAAACCTAGTTCCATTAAATGCATTTACTGCCTACACTATTTTGCTCCCTTACCTATCAAGACTGTTCAAATTATGTATTGAGATATATTATCTGAGCACATTGTATTTGAGACTTTGGGTCTGCATTGGAAGTCAGATATGGTCCCTGTTATCAAAGATCACAGATTTTACCATCTGATCAGAGAAAGTGTACTCAAACCCTCAAGGTAAACACAGGAATTAGAAGCAATCCAAGAATCAAAAAAGATAAAATTATATTGGGAGAAGGGAATCATTGTGGCAGGTTGAAGACTAGGCTGGGTCCATAAGACAGAACTTCCTAAGTATGTGGCAACCTTGAGCTACATAAGCAAAGAGGGAAGAAAATACAACATGTCTGGGGGTTTAGGACAGAAATTTCCCATCTTGTTATGCGAATAAATGTTATGGGACTTGCTGCATTGCTGCCTGGAAAAGGAGTATATGATTCCCTGGCAAAGGAGACATCAGGCCTGAGAATTTGTTTTTATATAAGAAGTATGATGGAAAGGCTTATTTGTATATCGACTATTGTACTATAAGGCATTGTCAATATGTGCCAGACATGTCATAATAAGATAGTGTTACCACTGGGTGGGATCAAATCACCAGCACAAATGGCACCCTCTTGAGCAGTGTCAGCCAAGATGCCAAAGGCTGACAGAGCATGAAAGGTGGCAGATGGACGGGGCTGACAAGGAGCTTACCCGGCTGCTGACACTGTAAAACTTTGTCCAGCTGTGAAAGTTTTTCTGGGCCAGAGTAGGTAAAATTCTAAGACTGTCAGCTTGAGTCCAATTTTCTTAAAAAGAAGCAAAGAGCCAGAAATGTGACCCAAGAAGGACACATAGTTGACCTGTGTTTTATCTGTCTGTGATATTATTTCTGTCCATTCTCCTGGTCCAGCAAATAGATCCAGGTCATCTCTGTAATGTGCTAAAGGGAGCATGCAAAAGGTATAGTGCAGGCCATGGTGTTCTGCCTCACGTCTTTGCCTCCCTGCTCTCCTATTGGCCATTTCAACCTCATCTCTTTTTCCATGACTCTCCTACTCTAATGGTTCTAAACTCTGGCTGCTTATACTTGTGCTAGACACTCTTTGCTTTGACAATCTATTTAGACTTGTATCTCTGGTTTATTTGTGTCAGCTGTCTGTATACAATTTTGAGCTTTCAACTTTGTACACACCACCAACATCAAAAACACCTGCAGCCATAAGCAATAGACAGTCCTGCCATGCCCCCCAACCCTGTAGGGCCCACACTGGTTATGCCAGCTTACTAAGAATCTTTGCCAAGATAAGAGATGGGACACCTGGTATAGAGGAACATTTCTCCATTGAGAAGGAAGTTTGAAAAATCCAAAAGTTGTATTTGGTTTCATGCTGAGGCTTCTAAAGCTCGAAAGAGGAATTACAGGGAACAGAACCTTGTCAATCAAGATAATTAACTGCAAGGTGTGATAGGAGATTGTGTTTAAAGCATAACAGGTGATGGCAGCATGCCTGCAGAGACAGTTGTGATATAGTACAAAGAAAACTGGTCTAGGTATTGGGAGATCTGAGTTCCACCATAATCACCTATAAATAGTTGTGTGAGATTGGGTCAGTCTTGGCCCCTCTCAGCTCTTTTCTTATTAGTTAAAGTAAGAAGGGATTGTGATAAATGACCTTTGGGAGTCAATTGCATCTCTCTTCTTCTAGGACTACTTGATTGTTTAATAGGAAGACACAGGCAAAGAGGGTAGAAATGATTCTTTCTGGATGCCCTGAAGCCAATGAGGCAGTTTTCATGTTGGGAAATAAAAGCAGTAAATTGAAAATCTGAATAAGATATCAAGAGTTGGATGCTGGTTGTATATTGTAGGTATGGGAGAGGGGACTGCAGCTGGAAAAGGGCCATTTATCTGATTCAAAGATGTCTGGTAGAAGCTATAAATCAGAGAGGGGATTAATATCTAGAATACATAAGGAGTTGAAAAAGTTAAATGTCAAAAAAGCAAAGTATCAATCAAACAATGGGCAAAAGAGCTGAACAGAGACTTCTCAAAAGAAGAAACACAAAATAATCATATGCAAAACTGTTCAACATCCTTAGCCATCAGGGAAATGCAAATCACAACTACACTGAGATACCATCTTACTCCAGTCAGAATGACTACCATCAACAAAATGAACACCAACAAATGCTGGTGAGGATTGGAGGAGAAAGGAACCCTTATACCCTGCTGGGGGGAATGCAGGTTGGTGCAGCCACTATAGAAATCAGTATAGAAGTACCTCAAAAAACTAAAAATAGAACTATCATATGAGCTGGCTATCCTACTTTTGGGCATATATCCAAAGGAATTTGAGTCAATATACCATGGAGATACCTGCTATCCATATTTATTACAGTATTATTCACAATAGCCAAGATATGGAATCAACCTAGGTGTCCACCAACAGATAAGTGGATAAGGAAATTGTGGTACATATACCATGGAGTTTCATTCACAAAGGACAAAATTATGGCATTTGCTGGAAAATGGATGGAACTAGAGATCATAATTTTAAGCGAATTAAGCCAGGCTCAGAGAGTCTGAGTCTGAGAAAACATCACATTTTCTCTCATATGGGGATGTTAGAATTCAATATATATTCATTATTAAAACATATAGATCATGAAAGCAGTCAGTATTCAAGTAGGGAAAGATGATGGACCAAAGAAAATGGGGAGGGGGTAAGAATAAAGGTAATGGGGGAAAAAGAAAATATCACAAATGTTACCCTTATGGCAAAATCGGGATATACATATATAGATAGATATACTCAGAAAAAATGACATGCAATTAGAATGGAGACCATTGGTGGGGATGGTAAGGGTGGGAGAGTAGGGTCATGAGAGGGTAAGGGGGAAGGAAGTTAATGTGAGCAATGTACAATGAAATGCATGGGAATGTCATAATGAGACTCATTAAGTTGTACACTAAAATTTAATTTAAAAAGTTTTTTAAAGGACATCTGTCTGGTAGATTAATAATCTACAAGTAGGGTTAAGTAGCTGGAATATATTTGTGTAATGACATTTAGGTGATGATAGTTGAAGAACACTGCAAGTGCCCAACTGGTGCAAACTGACTTCTTTTCTAGTCTACCAATACACTTGTAATTTGTAAAATCTTTGTGTTTCTATATAACAAGGGAAGTGTGAAACAGAAAGTCAGAATTAGTCATTTACCTCAGAGCATAAACTAATTTTTGTAGTTTAGTCAACTTCCTACAGGGCTTTGAGGGAATGGGATGCAGGATAGGTTAATGTCCATGAAGGCAGGGGTAGGGGAGTCAGGACAGGTGTGAGGTTGTGTAGGGACGATGACCCAGACTGTTGAGTGCTATTTAGGAATACAGCTCCAGAGATACATTCTGTCCTTCTTTCCTAGTAGGGATCCCTAGCCAGTCAGTGACTAAGGTAAAAACATAAAGAATTTGAAGAAATATTGTAAGGTTAAAAAGAGAATACACTGAAGTAAAAGTAGAGACACAGACATTGTAAATATCATTTGCAGGCATACACATAAAAAGAGAGGTCCGTGCTTTTCTTTTGTGCTCCATACCCTCACATTCAATTGTGTACTGAATACCCATATCAACCACCTCCACCAACCTCCTCAAACTCCTCAACCACCTCAAAACAAATACATGACCAAAAGAGAAGGTATCACCAGGATCCAGAAATATATTCCTCCTGTATTTCTCTGTCCTGGTTGATGTTTTAGTTACTTTGTCATCCAAGTCAGAAATAGAACTGGAGTCTTTGCTTTTCCTCATCACTTCAACTCTATCACAAGTTCTTAGATTTATGTTTTATTAAGCAATTTAAATATTTTTTCACCCCATCTCTCTTTAATGGACTTAGTTCAAGTTAACCTTGTGTATTGTATGGATTATTGCATTAGCCTCCTAACCAATCTAGCTATATCCAGCCTTCTGCATGGTAATTCTGTCAAATCTTCCATAATGCTGTCAGAGGAACAGAAGGTAAGCTTATTCCAGTTGCTTATAGAACAAACTACAGTCAATTGCATGAGTCATAAGGCATGATTGGCCTCTCTACTCTTGTCTTCCATCATTTCTCCATATGTCTCCTTTGTTGTTGTTAGGTGCCGTAGAGTCAGTATCCGGCTCATAGCGACCCTGCATACAACAGGTGAAACACTATTGTTAGTGCTTCTCTGCTGTTCATAAGGTTTTCAATGGCAGATTGATTTTTGGGAGTGGGTTGCCAGGTCTGTCTCCCAAGCCTAAAGCACCTGGTGTTCCCTGGTGCTCTCCCATCCAAGTACAACCAGGCCCGACATGGCTCAGTGTCTGAGCTCTGACAGGATTGGATGCCACAGGGCTACGGCTTCAGCCTTGTCCCCATTACTCTAACCTATATCCATCACAGCACTGCAAAAAAAAAAAATGGGAGGAGGATGTGGCAATCCACTCCTGAAACAATCCTGAAACAGTCAAGTGATTCAAAACCCTATGAGGGTCACTATGATTTGGACTTGACTCAATGGCACCTAACAACAACAAGCAACAACATATCAATCACTTATCTTTCCCCAAACTTGTAATGATGATTCATGTCCATGTGCCTTTGAATATGCAGTCTCCTTCATCCATCACCCTCTTCTACCCAGCTAATTTCTTACCCTATAGGACTCCACTCAAAGGTTACCTCTTTAAGGAAGCTGAAATCTCTACCCCTCTATCCATCCTCCCAAAAGGTTAGGTATACTTCTACTGCATTCTCATAGCATCTTAGGCTTAGCTGTGCTGTAGTGTTTTTCTAGTATCACAGTTGTCCAGTCATTTTTCTGGACTCAACTGGATTGTCAGCTCTATAAACAAGGGCTATGTCTTACTCACCTCTGTATCTCCTAGCTAGCAGAATGTCCAAAAGAGTGTACCTGCTCAGTAAATATTTATGGAATGAATGAACAAAGGAACTCAAAGATTTTATTTAAAAACAAATAGATTCCCATATTATAATCAGCAAAAACACTTTAAGTAAAAATTAAGGATTTTTGTAGCAGACACATCAATTCAAGAAAATTTACTTTCCCAATGGTGCCATATCCTCATAAGCAGAATAAATTGCAGAACTTGAGATCCTGGCCTAAATCTAGCTACTTTGTGTTTAATTTTCATGAGTCTATCATCTATTTTCAACATTGGATTTTCTCAAACATAAATTCTTTTCATAAGAAACTGTTCAATTAGGACTCCCACAGTGCTTACTCTGGCCTTGTAGTACCTATCAGTTGTAGCCATTAACAGATTAGTTGCAAACACAGGAGCATGGGCTTAAGGAAAAGAAGAAAACCCACTAATGGTCAAACCTGCTTGGCTATCTTATTTTTTGTAATGGTTTGGGGCTTTTAGGCTAATAGCTTGTTAGTCCACCCCAGTCTTTTTAGGCACTTTTGTGCACAATGAAAGCAAACACTATTAGCAGTTTAATCTCCAAACACAAAAATCTGGTCCAAATGCTACACTTTTATCTACCCCTCTATGGATATAAGTATTTTGAGCTTGTTCCAGGATTATTTATGGTTAATACACAAGAAAAAATAAACTGAGAGCTAAAGGATATCTGTTGTAACTGATAAGGAGAAGGGGGTTAAGGTCTTGAGGGAGATGTCTGGAAGTAAGTCTGTAACTGGTTCATGATGATGATAAGTATTCCTGAGTGGTAAAAGTTTGCTGCAAAATCATTTTTTCAAAGGAATTATTGGCCCTAATTGAAATCCCTAACAAAAACCTGAATGAGTTTGGATATGAGTTACATCAACAGTAAAAACATTTTAAAGCCCCTCCCATATATTTCATAAAATATCAGTCATTTAGCTGGGCACCATGGTGTACACCTGTAATCACAGATACTCAGGAGGCTGAGGCAGGAGGATTGCAGGTTTGAGGCCAGAGGCAGCCTGTGAAACTTAGTGAGACCCTGTCTCAAAATAAATACTAAAAGAGGGGTTAGGGGTGTAACTCAGTAGTGGAACACTTTCCTAGCATGCCTGAGTCCCTGGCTTCACCCCCAACCCCAGTAATGTCAAAATAAATGATTTAATTAATTAATTAAAAAAATAATAAAAAATAAAAAAATAAAATGGGGGTTGGAGGTATGGTTCAGTGCCAGATAAGGGGATTTTAGTTAGAAAAGATTGAAGCAAGGAATGGATGGTTATTCTACAATAAATATGAGGAGTGGTGATTTTTGGTGTGAAGGTAAATTTTAAAATTAAAATTCTTATGTAGGGAAAAAATAATTTCAGTTTTCTCAAAGGGTCATCATTTTTAGGCTCTACATTTTTATAAGACATTATCTTTAATTCCAAGCACAGAGCCCCTCTGCTTTTGAGTTCAAGGTCGTGTTAATTACCCCTTCAGAATTTCTATTTTCAGGCACTTGCTCATGCTAGCCAAGTGCTCTACCACTGAGCTAAATGCCTACTCTTCGGTATTTGGGACAGAGTCTTGCTATGTAGCTCAAGCTGGCCTTGAACTTGCTGTCCTCCTGCCTTAGTTTCCCTAGGGCTAGGATTACATGCCACCACAGCTGGCTTATTTTCAGAATTGTGGCATTCTGGATGGTGCACAAATTTATACATCTCACTTGCACCTGATTTTTACAAAAACAAGGATTTATCTTGGATGTGAATAGAAAACACCCTGTGGAAAGTTATAAGTTGTGTTCCCTGCAATGCAGTACGATCCTGATGATTTTTATATGAAGATTAAAAGCATTATGGTTATGATATAAGATCAATGCAACAAGTATTTCAAAATAACAAGTTGATACAGTATGGAGCTATGCAGAGTGATTTAAAGTTCGAAACATATACTGACTTTTCTCCTAAGCACAAACCTGACAAAATGTACACCAAATCCCAGTATTTAATACTGAACTAGATACATCTAAATACTAACTGGGAAAAACTCATATAAAAACAAAAAGTAAGCCTCATCAAATAGAACTTATATTTCTACTTTGCTGTTGTTAGGTGCCATCACGTCGAATCTGACTCATAGAGACCCTAAGTACAACAGAATGAAATACCACTCAACACTGAGCCATGGGCATGATCTGTTTATGTTTGAACTCATTGTTGCCACCACTGTGTTTCTTCTCATTCTGAGTTGTGCTACATCAGCAAAAGGAGGTTCCAGGTGCTTTACTCCATTCTCCTTACTAAGGTCAACTCTATTTTGAGGAGGCAACTCTTTCCCTGTTGTCTCTTAAATGCTTTGCAGCCTGGGGGGCTCATCTTCCAACACTACATTTGACAGTGTTTGTCTGCTACTCATAGGGTTTTCAATGGCTAATTGTTTTGGGAGTGGGCTGTTGGGTCCTTCTCCCAATTCTTAGTCTAGAAGCTCAGCTGAAACCTGTCCACCATGGGTGGTCTTACTGGTATCTGAAATACTGGTGCTATAGCTTTCAGCATCACAGCAATATGCAAGCCCTCACAGCGTGACAAGCTGGCAGACATGTGGGGGATATTTCTACTTAAAGTCCCTCTATTTCTAAATCATTATACATTTTATGTGCTAATTCAGATTCTAAAGTAAAATACTGATTCGATTATTAATGTACTTTTTCTCTGTTCCTTTTCCAATTGGCATTACTCCTGGATGATTCAGGACAAAGAGAAAATATAAACCAGAATAACATAAAAGCCTGAGCCAGATCAGGGTGATCCTACCGTATGAATAAAACAGCCGTGTTCCTTTCAGAAAAAACATCACCCTGTACCATACAAAATGCCCACAAATATACAAGATCCCTGGTACCAAATCTGAAATCTTTCATTTTTAAACAAGATTGAACTCAACAGCAATATAATTTCTACCAATAATTTTAATTATTTAGAATTATATTGTCTTTTTCCCCTTTTCCCTGCAAGAGTCATATTTGATCAGTGGTTTATATAAACTCCTTTCATATTTATTAGAATTATGCTTCTTCCACACCACTTAAGAGGCTTTTAATGGAGGAGTCCTTCCCTGGTACCAGAGAAAACTTCCAGTATTATAAGCTAAATATGGGTCTGAGGTCATCTGAAGATATAAATAGAGTTGAATCACAGAATTTTCAAATGAATGATCATTTTCCTATCAGGCAGGGAAACCATGCAGGATATGGCTCTTTCTTTTCCACCTCACATTGTCTTTAGTAAGCATGTGTTCTTTTACAAACAACTCCTCTGCCCAAACATCAAGAATAACAATATGAAACAATGACAAAAAAGTAAAAACAAGAACTTTTCCAAATCTTCCATAACATCTTGTATTACTGCCAAACCCAATATTTTATCTCCCTAGTGTTCTTTCTGACCATAGTCTTCCCTCCTTCCAATAATTTCCTCCTTGCATTAAGAAAAGGAAAATGAGAGTTGAATTTGAAAAGAAAACTATTCAAGCTGAGTCTTTTCCATGGTATGTCTGAGTTTGCAAGTGAAGAAAAATGGGGCTGCTAAATAATTAAATGCTAAGAATCAACTATTGCTGTCCGGAGTTTCTTTAGAGCCTTAGCCAGGATGAGGGATGCAATGGAGTGTGTCTGATCAGATTGAGAGAGTCATTTCAGAATTTCCTCTTTATAAAATTTAAATTTAGTTTTGAATTTCCTAGCATGACTATTCCAGATGGGCCAAGTTCAGATAAAATAGGAACTGACATATAATCACTCTTCCATCTTCAAGGGAAGGAGAAATAGAGCTTGGTTGAGGTTGGTTTTCATTTTTAAATATTCCTGCATTGAAGTGAGATATATACACTGCCCTTTCCATGGGGAAAAAGGTACAACAATAAAGATTAATACAAGACAAGTGGTGTATGTACAGTCAGAAGATATGCTTCTCAGCAAGCAGAAAGATCTAATAGCAACATAGCTTTTCCTTCCTACCTTCTTACAGTATCTCTCCACTTTCCCTTTCCACTTTCTCATCTTCTCAACCCTAGTAAAGAAAAGACTATTTATGTAGATTACAATTTAGAACCAATATCACAGAAGTTAGATTTAGAGCCATTGTATGCCACCCCCTCCCACTTAGACTTGCAGTTCAGTGTCCTTGATGTCAGACATTAAGGATGAAGCCTTGGTAGGGAGTTGCAGCTGTTGCCTGTAATGTGACACCTTGGGGGAATGCCTGGCCTCTAGTGCAGGTCCCTATAAAAGCAATGTACAGGGTCAAAACCCATCTCAAATATCACCTCCTCTGGGAAGACTTCCTTGCACCACACCCCCTGCCTCCTACCAGGCACACCAGTATTTCATGGTTTTTACCTCCATCACAGCATTCATCATGTTGCATTATACTGTGCTGATTTCTCTGTCTCCTCTATTAGACTATACCATCTTTGGGGATGTGAACTCTATCTTTTATCTCTGCATCCCCAGTGCACATAACTGAATGATTTCTAGTTTTACACTAACATCTGTCTGCATCTGAGGGTCACTGTTTCCAACATTTCTATGAAAATTCAACTATCAAAGAGAAATCACATATTATGCTATTATGGCATCATGGCATAATTATTAATTATTATTATTTCCCATTCATATTAATCGTATTTAGTGATTTATAGTCATCTCACATTTTAATTTTTGTATTTTTATGAACAATGTTTCATGTAATATATACCAATTATAAGAAGTAATTATACTGAGCCAAGTAAGGTGCTCACAGACACAGCAAAGTCACAGTTTGATGGGATCAGGGAGAGGAGAAGAGGTTAAGAAAATGGGTTATCTAATAAATGTCTTTTTTCTTCCTAAGTTGAACTTTTCCCCTTGCCCTCTTAGTTTTCCTCCTGTTTTCTCTGTCACATTCCTATTCCATAAATTATGCCTTCTCCCTCTCCACCAGCTCTAACAATACCTTCAGACTTCCCCTATTCAATAAGAAATGCCCCTGGGCTTTTCTAGCCCCTCAAGCTACCTATTCTCATAGTTTACCTTTCTTTACCAACTCTTCTAAATTGTAGACGGAATGAGTTGATATTCATAACCATTGCTGTCTTACCACCCACTCATTTCACAATCAGTCTTACAACTGCTCTCCTTTCCAATCAATCTTTGCTATCTGACTCCTACACTTATTACTCCACTGAAACCTTTCTCTCAAGGGTGACCTCCTCGTCAATAAATTCAAAAGCAATAGATGTTAGAGATTAAGAACACAGCCTTCAGAGATAAACAGATTTGGGGTTAAATCCAGGCTGTGCCTTTTGACCAGCTATGAAGACTTGAGCAAGTTTCTTAACTTCTCAGTTTTCTTGCCTTTAAAATGGGGAAAATCACAGTCCATCCACCTCATGAAAAACTATGAGGATTAAGTAGGAAATTCCTGTACAGTGCTTAGCACAGTACTAGGAACATAAAAAATGATCAATAAGTGGTAGCAATTTAGCCTATGATAAGTCCCAATTCTCTTCAATTCTTATAGCATTTAACACTAGAGACTAAACACCTTCTTCTGGCACCTGACCTTCCATAGCACCCACTATGCTATAAACTACTGGTTTTCTTCTTACCTTTCTAACTACTTTGTGTCCATCCATATAGCTGATGGCCTTCCCTCTTCCTACTTCTTCAGTGTGACTATATCCCAAGATTAACTTCTTAGCTTATCCTTTCTTTCACAGTGAGGATGGAAAAATGGATCTGTAATTCAAAAATATATTGGATGTCTACAGTTACACTTATTACCTTCTCTTCTAAACCAGCTTTCCTCTTGATTTCACTATTTCTGTCACTAGCACCACAGATTTGGTTTTGCTCCAACTAAACTACTACCAGTATTTGCCACCCTCTAAACACGCCATGCCTACAGCCATACAACTGTGGCATCCAATCCCATCAGATCTAAGAAGGTAAGCAGGCTCAGACCCGGTTAGCACTTGGATGTGAGACTATCTGGGAACACCAGGTGCTTTTCATTTGCCTAGTTTTTCACAACAAATGGTTTACTTAAGTATTGTGTTGACTGGAGGTAAGTGGGAAGGTAGCTTAGCTTTAGAGTTAAGGGGAGAAATTGTAGGTATGATTATTAGGATGGGAAAGCTTACTTTTTCCTTTGGAACTCCTTTCAGATACTGTTCTCTTTTTCAACAAGGAAAGTAAGTCAATATTATTCATAGGTTTATTTTGGTGCACAGACCCTTAAACACTGGAAGGCAACAAAGAGAAGAAGATGACCTCTCAGTTCTAAAAATAGAGCTCAGGTAAGGGACAAAATCTTTTTTCTTAGCTGTCAGAGAGAACACTGAAAGATGAAGAAAAGGAAAACAACTCAAAGAGTAAAATGATCTCCAACTAGTGGCATTATTAGAGGAAAATCTAGGTAGACTCATTAAAGAAATGTATTCATCATGTGCCCATGTATTTCCCCCTGAACCCTCTATGTGACCCCCACTGTGGACCTTTTTAGATGTTGTACACCAAATGATTCCTCCATAGATTCAAATCCAAAACCACATGTCTTTTACTCACTCATTCAGGGACAAATTTGCTGAGAACAGGCTAGGGAGTTTCAGTCGGTGTATGGGTGAATCTATGTATGTGTGTGTGTTACATTTGAAATAGGAATCAAAAATTAAAGCTAGAAGATATTACATTGATGGCTAGGGTTTAGACTCTAGTCAATACATATAGTGGTGGTAGAAACTCTAAAGAGATAAGGAAGCTCTTCTAAGGCTCTTGAATCCATATTACATAGGTCACCTGCTCTGCCTATATGTAATACTGTTTTGTCATATTAGGAAATTTGCTGTCAAACTGTTATAAGGCTCAATAACAAAGATATTAATTTTGACCTTTTACTTCAAAATTTCAAGACTCAAACAGTTGCTTATTGTGTTCATTTTCTCTGAAGTTCAATAAACAAGGTGGGAAACTCACATGCAATTGGACAAGATCAACTAAGACAATAACCAAGTATCAGTTTAGATTCATCATATCTTCCTTAGGAAAAAGTAAAGTGATGAAAAATTACCAGAAAACATCTTAAGCATGGATTTATGAATTTATGAATGTGCTTGTTCTAAATAGGCTCATGACATGCAGCACCAAGACAGAGCTAAGTTAGTTCTTGCCTGTAGCTGTACCACTGTGGCATCTGATCCCCTCAGATCTTGGAAGCTAAGCAGGCTCAGACCTGGTTAGCACTTGGAGGTGAGACTGCCTAGGAACACCAGGTGCTACAGGCTTGGGAGGAGGACCTGGCAGCCCACTCCCAAAAAACAATCAGTCATTGAAAACCCTATGAATAGCAGAGAAGCACTAATATTAATTAGTGTTTCACCTGTTGTACGTAGGTTTGCTATGAGTTGGACAGCAATTCAATGGCACCTAACAACAACAACTAAATTAATTCTTGGTTATCACCCTTATCTGTAAGGTTTTTTAGTCTGCCTATGTGACAGTAAAGAAATGTTTAACAAGGAATGAAATAGTAAGGATGGAAATGGAAACACAGTACCTCAAGTCTCAAATCACCTGATCTAACTTCATGCTTGGCCTATAATCTATAGTTTTCTTTTATCTCTAAGAAGTGGGAGAGGAAGTTTCCTTGACTTGGAAGAGAACAGAATGAATGAATGCGTTGATGGTCCACTTTTATTCTTGAGCAGTAAGAGAAAGATCCGTGTCAAATTCCTTTCCTCGAGGCAGTAAGGAAAAGACACTGGGATTTTGTGTAAAACTTGCACAACCGGGTGTGGCTGAAACTCCCTTCAGTGAGAACTGGCATGGAGATTAGATCTGCCTGGGATTGTGGCTTTCCCAGCTGAGAAAGCTAACCATTTTGATTTGTTATATTTGGAACCTCTTACTCAGTATTGACGAGTTTTACACAAGTTGGATGATATGGCCTCAGTGATGGTGGAACAGCCCATAGCCTATTTAGTAGTCAAGTATTAAAACTCCTGTTCTATTCAGCAGAAATAAAAGTGAGTTAACATCTTGCTTAAGATTTAAAATTATTTCCTAAGAGTGAAACATCTGTTTGGTGGTGAAAGAGAAGAGTGATTGATCCTAACAATTGTTATAAAGAACTTCTTCCAATTCCTTGCTCCAGGACCTACAATAAAAAAAATGACAACTTTGATGTCTCACTTGAGGCTCTTAACAAGTCTTATTCAATACCAATAGAATTGTTATTGTTGTTAGGTGCCTTCGAGTTGGATCCAACTCATAGCAACCCTTGTAGGGGTTTCAATGGCTGATTGTTTTGAAATTGCTTTGAGAATGGATTGCTATGTCCTTCTCCCAACCAACAGAAGAGAAATAATAAAAAAATTTTGATCTCTTAAGCAGGCCAAATTCAGAGTCTTCGTATCAATGTTAAACTGTGTCAGCTGTCAAAAGTTAAAATGTCTTATTCACAGAAACATAGGGGAGGCTAGAGAGTGATTCACCCATTACATTGAACCAAAAAGGTTTATTGACTGTCTGTACAGCACCCATCCGTAAATGCAGTGGAGAAGCCAAAAACATATGGCAGGGCCTTTAATCTCAGGGAGTTTATGAAGACCACACCTGGACAACATAAAGGTCAGGGCAAGGAACTTCTTTAGTTCTGTGTGGCTGTCAACAGAATTAAGCCACAGTGAGCTGAGGCAGGCTTAAGGAGCAGACAGAAAAGGAAAAGAAAGGGAGAAGACCTTGGAAAGTAGAAAAAGACAAAGGAAAGATTGTGTGAGAATGATGAACATGGTGCAAAAGGGGAAAGAGAGCCTTAGTTAGGCAGAGGGAAAGTCACTTTGGGATCTAAACTTCAGGCTATCGTCTCTCTTTAATTAATAGCCACAACAATTTAAAACTGCTGTATTCCTTAAAGCAAAAGCTAGGATCTCCCAGTGGATTAGCTGTGGTTTCATGCTGAAGTCAGCTGAAGGAAGGGACTAGGACACGGGTTCTGTCATGCTTTAATCCCTTTATCTGCCTTTCACAACCCCAAGGCCTCATAAGATCCAAACCTTGTGCTGAGAGTGAATTGAGACTTCTCATATCATAAAGCATTGAGGATTAAATAGTACTGAGCCATCTTGCCTCTTACAGGGAGGTCACATTTCCAGTCCAAAGGTAACTGGTCTAGTATATTGCCCCTTGTAGAAGCAGGCCTGGGTTTGTTTGTTTATTCATTCCTGAAACTGGATTCCGGATGCTAGAGGAACGATGGGCTTTTTTCTCAGGAAATCAGAGACTGTGTCAGGGCAGCATGCCCTCACCCTCCCTCTCCATTTGTTATGAAGAAGGTCCAGAGGGAATGATAGATGTGGGGGGGGGTGTTTATAACTATTGAATATGCCTAATCCGAATTCTCGGTAATTAGGGCTATTCGGCCTATACCAGATGCACTGAGTAGATCTATCTTCACTTCTCTGTCTTCTCCTATTTGCTTGAACATTCTCCCTCAGATACAAATATGTTCTATTTTAAAATATTCTGTAGACACATTTCAATGAATAGTTATGGAATGTTCCATTATTTTTCCATTATTGCAATTTTTTTTTTGAACAAAAAGGCCTGTGTGAGTTCCTTGGCTACTTTTATAGAGACATCATTTCCTTTAAAGAATTCTTACCCCACAGTCAGATAGGGTCTCTGCATGAAATCCTCCTTTACATTCTCCATTCTTAAATTTCGGACAGTATAGGAAAAAGAGCCTCAAGCTACCATAAAAATCACAGAATCCCAGGGACGGAATGAGAAATTATTTAGTTATCCTCATCATTTAAAAAATGAGAAAAGTAAGACTCAGAGAGGAAACAAATTTGCCCAAATTCACACAAGACAGAACTGGAACCTTTGATTTGAACAGAACTGAATAAACAGGATGATAAGATGTTTCATTTTTAATATCTGTTTTCCTTTTTTGGGTGATTTACTCTTCTACACCTTACCTTTCAGTTTATTGACCTGTAATTCCCTTAATGCTTGTTTTCTGAACAGTTTGCATTTTTGCCCCTGAAACCCAGATGAATAATCAGTTCTCCATGTTGGTTAAAATCTTTATTTTCCATAGGGCCTTTCAAAGTTTGTACATAAATTTTGATAAGTATATGAGAAAGCAGCAGATT
This sequence comes from Pedetes capensis, assembly GCA_007922755.1. NCBI lineage: Eukaryota > Metazoa > Chordata > Mammalia > Rodentia > Pedetidae > Pedetes > Pedetes capensis. The sequence continues at coordinate 19,819 of VMDO01018778.1, forward strand.
TTAGCATAAAACAGCTTGGAATTTGAAGCCAGGAAGATTTGTTTTGCATCTCAGCACTGATACTTTTTCTAGCTATGTGGCCTTGAGAAAGTAATCTGTCATATTCAAGACTCATTTCTGTGTCTAAAAAAATGGAGCTAATAATAGTATGTATCACTTGGGGTTGTTGTGATGTTTGAGTGCCTAACAGGATGCTTGCACTTAGTAAGTACTCACTAAATGGTGGCCATTCATATTTCTGAATGGAGAGGTTAGTGAACATTTGAAGGGGAGAGAGGTCTACTCTCAACAGGGAAGTCACAGAAAAGCATTAAACAGATGGTCAAGGGAGGAAATTTAATAGCTTTCAAGCGCCCCCTTGAGTTTGGATTTGGATTTTGTTGTTGTTGTTGTTTTATGGTTGACTTAAATGTCAGTCCCTAGAATATTCTGAAATTGTCAGAATTGAAAAGGGCTTTAGAGATCACTTTGTTCAAATCCACTCATTTTATGGATTGCAAAGTAAGACTGAAAGGTAAACTGAGTTCATCTTGATTATATACTCAGCTAAGGTAGGACAGTATCCCAACAATTGTTCCTTTCCAGTACTTTTTTTCAGTACTGAAGGGCTGAACTCAGGACCTCATACATGCTAGGCAGGTGCTCTACCACTGAGCTGTACCCTAGACCCCTTTTTCTCTATTATTTTAAGACAGAGTCTTGCTAAATTGCAAATGCTCCCCCTGGCCTTGAACTCATGACTCTCCTACCTTAGTCTCCCAAGTCATGGGGATTAAAGATGAAAACCACATTGCCTGGCTCCAGTGTTTTCTCATTATAATCGAATACCTGCTTCCATATGGCACATTGATTTCAAACATCAGCACAAAAGCATTCTCCAAAGCTACATGACATGATTTTGTTTTTATGTAGCACTTTGGATTAGCCATTCCTCTGCTCTATTTATTTGGCATGAATAATTGAATAGATGCTAACATAATTTGGAGTAAACATGAAGATTTAAATTTTAATGTGTGTGTGTGTTTGTACCAGGTTTCCCTGCATATACTCTCAGTGAATGAAATACTGTATACAAAAAAGAAAAGTAGAAACTGTGTCAAAAAGACTAAACAAGTTATCTAAGTCAAAAGCAAACTGCTGTGTCAGGTTGGGTTTTATGGTGTCAGTTAGAGTAGTGCTTTGGACTATTCCCCTTCTTTTGGGAAAGGGAATCTGCAGTGGCAAGTAAGTAGGAAAATGTGACCCTTTACCTTCTGACTTTTTCTATGAAGTCAATAATCTCTTCTATTTCCTTGTCATGTCACTCCAATTGTCATTGATTACATAGTTCCATTTTGAAGGAGCAAAGAGGAAGAAAGTTCAACAGCAGGCTGAAGGCATCCTAAAACAAGGTTCATGAAATATTTTTGTATGTTGGCCAGTTCAAACATAAAAGGATCAAGGAGACCTGGCAGCATAGAGCCTATGGCTTCTAGCCTACTGCTTAGTTTTGCCAAGGCCTGGACCAATTTCTCAAACAGTATAGGGCAAAATTGTCTTTGAATGGAAAACTATACGTTGTTTAAATCATGCTCTTAGAGGTTATCTGAACCTGTTCTTTCACTGTCTTTGAATCACTCTACAACTCAGAATGTTGTAGAAAACTGAGAGCAATGCATAATAAGTCCTGTCCACAGTCACGCCAATTCTCTCCAATAGATATTCACTCCTCCTAACTCTGAAGAAGGCAAATTTACCTCCATTTGCCTGTCTTTCTTTCTTTTTCTTTCTTTTTTTTTTTTTTTTTTTGGCTGTACGGGGGACCTGAGCCTAGGTGCTCACATATGCATTCGTAAATGTTCTACCACTGATCTGCACCCCAAGACCATTGTTTACTTTTTTGTATGAGACAGGATCTTTCTAAGTTGTGCAGGCTGCCTCTGGCCTGGAAGTTGCAATGCTCTTGATTCCACCTCCAGAGTCCCAGGGATTACAGGTGTTTGCCACTGTGCCCAGTTTTCCTCTTTTTTCTTGGATTCTCCCTTTGGTTGTAACAACTCACAAAGTACCTCCTTAATTAATTAGACAAAATCTTTAGCATTTATAAATCTTTATACCTATATGAAAGTCACAAATTCATAATATTTCATAAAGTTATCTTTTAACAACATCTAGAACAAAAATGGGCTGGGATTTAGCTCAGTTGGTAGAGCACCACTCTGCAGTCTCTGAGGTCCTGGGTTTATTCCCAGATCCACAAAAATGGGAGAAGGATGTGGCAATTCACTCCCAAGGCAATCCCAAAACAATCAGCCATGGAAATTTAGCTCAGTTGGTAGAGTGCGGCAAGTAGAGTGCCGTGCCACACTCTCTAAGGACCTGAGTTCAATCCCCATCACCGCAAAAAATGGGAGAAGGACATGGCAATCCACTCCCAAAACCATCAGCCATTGAAAACCCTATGAGGGTCGCTATGAGTCAGACCTGACTCCACAGCACCTAGCAATAACAATAACAGAACAAAAATATAAAATGTCCCTGTCTTTAGGTATCTAGACATCATATGTTTTAGCGCATTTTAAAAGTTCAGAAGGATTTGGCTAATAATTCAGACCCTTCACGTGTACTATAGTTAAGCTATGATTTCCCCTGGGTTGGGATTTAGCTCAGTTGGTAGAGCGCTGCAGTCTCTGAGGTCCTGAGTTCAATTCCCAGCACCACAAAATGGGAGAAGGGCTTGGTAACCCACTCCCAAGGCAATCCCAAAACAGTCAGCCATTGAAAACCCTATGAGGGTCGCTATGAGTTGGATACCAACTCGACGGCACGTAACAACAACAACAACAACAACAACAACAACAACATGATTTCTCCTATGTTGGGTGGACAAATCTCTCTGTTGAGCTATTGAAAGCAAGCTGACTCTTTTCATGTTTCAAATATGCACAGGGCCAATGTACTGTATCATCAAAGTAGCTCCCCCAGGACAGCCTACAAGCCTGTTTTCAAAAGCAGCAAAATGTACAGTCTGCATCTAGAACATGCTCCTTCTACCCCCACCTAATCCCATCTTTCCATCCACAGACACACAAACTCCAGGAAAACAAAAGAATTTTGCTGACATAATCTTGCCTGAACAGAGACAGTAAATGTTCACAGATTCTGTATTCAATGATTTCAGCAACTAAGGTGCCATTTGTGAACCTGCCATATGTACAATGGCTGAGGAGAGCTGATTTTGTGAAGTCAGCTAGCTTCCTTAATTATTGAATGGGAACCTGGGATGTGTGCTCAGCGCACACCTTTGGGCCTATTCACACCCAAGTCACAAAATGATGTGATAAAACTGTTTTCATCAGGGCTCTGGGATAGATCTGATTTCAAATGGGGATCAGCACAACTTTATGTCATTGAGAGAATGACTTTCTGACTTTTCAAGGGCTTGAATAGCAAAATAAATTCTTAATGGATGGAAAGGGAACTTCAGGCTGAAAGTAGATGAAGTGTAGTAGGGGCAAAGTGAAATGAGGTAAGAGTTGGCAGGATGGGGCATGGAAACATTTTAGTATCTGTGGCTCACATATAAATTCCTAGAGTTCCATCCATTTCTTATAGCTAAAAGCAACACTGCCTGAACAAATACTGCACTGGAATTTTATATATATATATATATATATATATATATATATATATATATATATATATGGGCTGGGATTTAGCTCAGTGGGTAGAGCGCTGTGCTGCAGTCTCTGAGGCCCCGAGTTCAGTTCCCAGCACCGCAAAAATGGGAGCAGGGCCTGGCAATCCACTCCCAAGGCAATCCCGAAGCACTTAGCCATTGAAAACCCTATGAGGGTCGCTATGAGTCAGATACCGACTCGAGAATATATATATATTCTCACCCTTTTTAGGACAGTTATTACTGTGTTACTTTAGGCTACTCTAATTCTCTGTTATTAAAAACATCTTTACTTGTAAAATGCAAAATGGATAATGCTTATTATGGATTGGAAAAAATCCACAATCTTAATAAAACTAGGATGTTTATCAGAAGGTAATCATTAATATATCCATGGTGGATGATCTGACAAATAGCTGGTTTTTCTTAAATAAATCAATAAATGTTAGTCTGATGTAAATTGAGTTTTTTGTTTGATATTTATTTATTTATTTATTTACAGTGCTCTAGTTGGAACCCAGGCCCTCACACATGCTAGACACATGCTGAATTACATTTCCAGGCCTTGTCGTAGGATTTTCTAGGAGGTCATGTCAGCTTTTATTAAAGAAAGAACATCAATTTGAGTGTAAGAGTAGCTCACTCTTCAATTCTGTTCTCCTAAAAACAATAATAAACAAATATGATAACAGTTTCTAAGAGGTATTGAAAACTGGCTTCCTTATGATTATTATTATGTTTTCTTTTCACTAGTCCTGCAGATCCCTTGGCCAACCTGGAGCCCACTAGATCAGCACGACTAGTGGGAGGAAGAGCAGTGTAGTCTACATAATTTCTCCAAGTATTTTGGATGCACAAAGAAGTCTGAGAACTTCCAGGCCAAGTAGACAGGACTCATGTTAAGGACAGTCAAAGGATAATATCTTGATAGATTTTAAAGACTAGGTTGGAAAACTTTTCTATTTGTGTTTTTTATCAAATTAAAAATTTGCCTCTTAAGCACAATTATCATTGACTATGCCTTTATTTAAAATCTTTTCCCCAACACAGTTGTATGAAAATTCCACAATGAAATTCATTATATTATATACTAATTAAAATTTTTCAAAAAGGAAAAAGACAAAATAAAAATATTTTCCTCAAATCAAGAAGCTCCAAATTTCCACTCATCATGTTGAAGAGGTAGGGGCACCCTGAAGCCCACCATCATATTTATTTTCCTCTTTTCTATCACTCTGGGCTGGAGAGGGAGTTCTGCGTATGTCAGCACAAGGTCCACCAGGGACCACTGTGAACTCAGATAATAGGTTTAATGAGCTTAAAATAGGTTGTTGACCTTCTTCCAACTCATTAATACCTTTCAGCACCACTTCCCATTTCTCACTCCCAGTCAGCCTCTTTCCAAACACACCCTCTTGTGCCATTTCAGTAAGAAAAAGATGTGTGTGCACCTTGAAAATTCAAAACACTTTTCAAAGGCTCATCTGACAAAAGGCAAGGTTGCACAGAAATTCACTGTATTCCTGCTTTTACCTTATGTCAGGTCACTCCTGTGATGCATACAGGCCTGAGAGCCTATAGATATGTCTATTATCTCCACTAATACACAACATACATGTCTTTGGACAAGCTAAGAATATTCCAGCTAAGGTTTTTAACAGAAATGAAATAAGGCATCCCTAAAGTAATGAGTTATAAACTCAGATTAACAAGTGTTGGGATACACGAAACTTATTTTTCTCTTTGAGGTTATTATGCAATGCAGAGTATTTGATAAATTCTCTAAACATCTGCAGGCAGTTTCTAGGAGTTGAACTGATGTTTCAATATAGTATAACATGATTTTGGCTTTTTGCTAACTATTTTAACACCCCGAGCTCTCTTCTCTTAGCATACTCAGAAACAGCTCCATAGTGAATAATGGTTTGTTTTCTAGTTGGCATTTTGGAAGAGGCATCTTTTCATGCTTATCTATGTGGACTTTACATATCGTGATGATTGTTATTGTTGTTAGGTGCCCTCGAGCTGGTATCCAACTCATAGCGACCCTCATAGGGTTTTCAATGGCTGACTGTTTTGGGATTGCCTTGGGAGTGGGTTACCAGGCCCTTCTCCCATTTTGTGGTGCTGGGAATTGAACTCAGGACCTCAGAGACTGCAGCGCTCTTCCAACTGAGCTAAATCCCAGCCCCTATCGTGATCATAGAAACAAATAATCTGCTTCCTGTATCTCCCTACAACCTCGAGCACAGACTGAATAGCAAGGAAAGAATTGTTTGATTTTTCTGAGAAAAATACTCCAAATTGAAGTGGGTTCAGCAGTTCAAGCAATTTCTAAGTTGTGTGAAACAAGTGAGTTTGAAGATGTTAGCATGCCTATTGATGTCAGATACAAATAATAAAAGGGCTAGTTGTTGTTGCTACACTCACAGGAATAATTCATTGGTTTCTCCTCTATGCTCCCACAGAATGTATTTAACACTTGTTTGATTCTGCCTTGTAATATAGTTAGCTCTACACATTTGTATTATGCTTGATTCTGCTTTGTAGTATATTTAATTACAACATTCTATATCAGGCATATTCTGGACAAAAAATTTCATGAAAGTGTGGGTATTTAGTAATCTTCAACATCTTTAGGTCCTAGCACAGAGCCTGGCGCAAAGGGAAAAATTTGCATTTTTATACATATATATGTATCTATGTATGAGTGTGTGATTTGTATATTTCAGGATTAGGACTCTTTTTCACTAATTTTACTAAAAGGTGAGGGTTCAAATGGTTTCCCAAGGCTCCTTTCAGATTTTAGTACTATTGTTCCATAAAAACACTATAGAAATTGAAGCTAGCAAAACCCAAACAACCTATCTGTGTCCAAATATACTATTAGCTATCACAATTTGGATACGAAGAATGGTGACTTTGTTCAAGTCACACATATTATGTTGCATATCATAAAGAAATAAATTAATCATTTATTGAGTATCTACTGCATGTTAGGCATTTTGCCAGGTTCTTTTGCATACATTTAAGAATCTTATTTAGTTATCACCACCATTCTCCTGAGTAGGTATCATTAGTTCCACATTTCCAATGATGATACTGAGGTTGAGAGGTCATTTGTTCAAGATCACACAGAAAATTAATCCCTTCTGAGGACACTGCCCTAAATGATTTAATTTCCATTAGTCTCTACCACTTAAAGGTTCCACCACATCCCAGCATTATCACACTTAGGACCAAGCTTTCAACACATGAACTTTTTGGGGAAACTCTCAAACCATGCACAAACCATAGCAGTAATCCATTAATGTTGTTGTTGTTGTTAGGTGCCATCCAGTCAGTATCCGACTCATAGCGACCCTATGTACAACAGGTGAAACAGTATTGTCAGTGCTTCTCTGCTGTTCATAGGGTTTTCAATGGCGGATTGGTTTTTGGGAGGGGGTTGCCGGGTCCTTCTCCCAGCCTACAGTATCTGGTGTTCCCAGGCGGTCTCCCATCCAGGTACTAACCAGGCTCAACTCTGCTTAGCTTCCAAGATCTGATGGGATCAGATGCCACAGGGCTACGGCTGCAGGCTAATCCATTAATAGTTGTTATTAATGTTGATATTATCATGCACTGTATGTGGAGGCTAAAAGAGGATGAAAGTACCTCTACCATTTATTAACTGTGTAATATGGTCCAAATTGCTTTACTCCTCTGAACCTTGGTTTCTCTCTAGATGTATTGTGGACATTAAATGATGCAATGCATATTAGTTACTTAGCACATAATAGTATCTGTGTAATTATTAGCCTAAAGAATAAAATTGCACACTGGGTACCATGGTGCTTGCCTGTAATCTTAGCAACTCAGAAGGCAGAGGCAGAAGGATCACAAGTTCAAGGCCAGAGGCAGCCTGTACAATTTAGTGAGACCTTGTCTCAAAATAAAAAATAAAAAGGGGCTTGGTGGGGCAGCTCACTGGTATTGTAGCACTGACCTAACATGAGGGAGACCTTGGTTCAGTCCCCCAGTATTAAACAAAAAGAATATAACTGCAAACCCAAAATTCCTTCATTTTGATGAACTGCTGATTTTTACAATATTATTAATATGAGATCAACAAACACTGCTCTCCATACTGCATTAATAGAGAGCTAGGGTCCCATATTCTAGGCAGGTGATATGATCTAGTTCCATGTCCTTGTGCCCATGACTCTTAAATCTATATTTTCTGTCTTGATTTCTCCAAACTCATATCTACCTGTCTCTTTTATATTATCTTTCTGCATGTCTACTGTTGTTGTTAGGTGCCATAGAGTCGTGTCCAACTCATAGCAACCCTCATGGGGTTTTCAATGGCTGATTGTTTCAGGATTGTCTCGGGAGTGGATTGCAATGTGCTTCTCTCATTTTTACCATGTTGGGAATCAAATCAGGACCTCAGAGACTGCAGAGCAGCACTCTGAAATTGAGCTAAATCCCAGCCCCACATGTCTACTAGACATCTGAAAATAAAAATCATCAAAAAATAAACCTTCATCACATGTCTCTCTGAAAATGTATGATATGACTTTACTCCATTTTTCCTTTCATACCTGAATCATATTGAATCAACATTTAAAGCATATGCTCAATATACTTATTTCTCTCTTTCGCAACTGCCACTACTCTATGGCAAGACTCCATTATATCTCTCATGGACAATTACTATAGGATCTTACATGGCCTTGCTGCTTCTATATGGGGCCTTAATATGGTCACCTTAATCACTTATTATATGTGGATATTTGATGGGGTTCAAGACATGCTACCCCAAAATATGATTATAGAAAATCAGAAAATGCCATCCTAATTATACCTCTTTGGTATAAGGGTTATTTGAGCTGGTTATTTTGAAAAATCACAAATACAAGAGAAGCTCTAAAAAAATTATCTTTTATTGGAAAAATTTATAGCTACCACGGAAATCTACACTGATAAGATATTTCCCTCTCTGCACTAGGGGAAGAAAGGGATAACAAAATCACTGGACACTCTTTGTGCTGCTGTTGCTGTTGTTGAGACAGCATATCCCTATTTAGCCCAGGCTGGCCTTAGACTCATGATCCTTGGGCCTCAGGATCCCACATGCTGGAATTATAGGCATGGCCACCATGCCTGGCCTTCACTGGAGATTCTTAAGCAATAGAGATGACATTGTCTCAAATCTATATAAAAGACTTTACCCTTATTTTATGTTACCCTCTCTGGGCTTCTGGTCTTAACCATGCCTTTCCTCTACCTCTTTTCAATTATTACAGGGAAAGATGCCTAAAGTCTAAGATAATTCTTTGAAATCTACTGCTGAGATTTATTCATTTTTCTAGGTCATCTCTCATGTATTCATGAGTTTGCATGTTAACAAACTTTATTTTTCTCTTCTTAATCAGTCTCTAATTACAGGATTTCCTCCCAAACTATGGATACACAAAAATTATTTTTCATCCTATACATCTCCATAGAAAGACATGACACAGCTCTGTGCAGATGAGGTATCCTCTGAAGGAGGTTAAAGCTGAAGGGTATCTGCTGACCATACTTCCAGTAGCTGGGGCAACAAATCCCTTGTAGAAGATGAAGGAGTGCAGGGATTGTTACTCCAAAATATGTTTTTTAATATACTGGATGTTTTTTTAAATTAAAGGAACTTGGAGAGCCAAAGATGCTAGAAAAGGCTTTTCCCTTATATCTCCTTGTTTGCCTAAAGTCCAGTCATGCCAAAGAAAAAATAATTTTATCTGGTCCCTTCCCTGCACTTTCGTTCATTAAACTCATATGGAAGGAAGAAAGACTGAAGTGTTGTCAATACATCTGAACAGACTTTTGTCATCCACTATCATTCTGTGTTTTGGTCCTATAAAGTATAATTTATGATTCATTATCTGGTTTGCAGTCCCGAAGGTCTTTGTCCCAGGCCATTTTATGTTCTCCAAGCCCACTGAGTTCACTTAAAAATCATTTACCATTCTCCTAACATTTTCTCCTTTCCTCCTCCTCTATAAAAAAAAGAGTGTATACCATAAGTTTCTGAACCATGTTGAGCTCATGGATAATCTTAGTCCTGTGAATTTCCCCCATGCAGTGAGTTTTCCTCTTTTGCATATAAGTAAATTTGTTTTCCTTTTCTTTTTATTTAATTAGTCTGTTGTCATTTCATTCTAGAACTTTGAGGGTTGAAGGGTAACCTTTCCTTTTGTCTCTATAGAGGAGAATCTGAACAGTGCATTTCGATATTCATTACAGTGTATATCCTAATTGAAACCCTTTACCAGTATGGTTCTAACTTTGAAGGTATAAATGTACAACTGTCTGATGTTCCCTTACCATTACAGAACATTTATATTTTACAAAGACTGCATGCTTTTATTTGAAGTCTTTCAATGGCTGTATAACATAAGCATTTCTGTATCAGTTTTTCACATGAGGAAATTGTGAATCAGAGAAGTTATGACTCTAGGTCACATAGGTAACCACTGGTGTAAAGGAGACTAAAAGGTGCTATGTTGACTCTAAATTCCCCCATTCTTTCTACCATCCTTCTAATCAGAGTTTAGTTGACCAGAAAATTTCATCTTTCACCATGCTTTTTTAATGAGGTCTCTTGTATTTTTCTCTATTTCTTTTTTCTGCCTAATGCGTGTGCATGTGTGTGTATATGTGAGCATGCGTATGATTATTTTTATCACTAAGAGTGTGGAGTAAAACTGCCCCATACATTAGAAAAAGGCAGTCTCCAAATTAATGGGGTTAAGGCCTTCCTGTCTACAGCCACCCTGGTGTCTGATCTCATCAGATCTTGGAAGTTAAGTAGGGTTGGGCCTGGTTAGTACTTAGATGGGGGACCACCTGGGGATACTGGGTGTGATAGGTTTAGGAGAAGGACACAGTAGCTCATTCCCAAAACAATCAACCATCAAAACCCTAAGAATAGCAGAGAAGCACTGTCAGATAGTGCTGGGCATGTCACAGATTCAGTTAGTGTTTCCTTATGATATACCTTGGTTTGCTATGAGTTGAACCAGCTCAACAGCACATAAAAATAAGTAAGACTTTCTTGGAAATACTTACCTGGTTCATAGCATATTTTGAATGGTATTTTTTTTAAAAATCAGTTTTTTTGTAGTACTGGGGGGTTGTGTTCAGGGCCATGAGTATGCTAGGCAAGTGTTCTACCACTGAGCTGTACCTGTAGTCCCTTTTATATATTTTTTTTTATTTTGAGACAAGGTCTTGCTAAATTGTACAGCCTACTTCTGGCCTTAAACTCATAGTTCTCCTGCCTTGGCCTCCTCAGTTCTGGAATTAAAGGTGTGCACCATGGAGCCCTGCTCTAAAAATCAGTTGTTTTTCTGTTTTTCTGAACAAAAATTATCTAATAATAGTGCTCTAAGTAAGTGTTTATCCATGGAGAAGGTGTTGGGATTGCATCTAATCCCCATCAGATAATTCCTTAAAGAGTATTTCAAGATAGTTTTGTATACTGAGCACATGCTGAAGACAAACTTTCATATTCAGCTGTCCATGCATTTATTATTCATATATAGTAGGTAAGATTAGTAAGCTTCAAAAAATATTTTCAGTGTCAAAGCCTAAAACCTTGCCAAGTGATTTGAGAGGGTGGTCAACCATTGTTAATTAGTCAGCCTGTCAGTCTGTTAGAAGAATTATGTGGAGTTGCAGGTAATACCTCATTAGCAAGAAAGATCTATTGTTAATTATGACAAGGTTAGGAAAATAATGGCTTTCTGAATTTGAAAGGATATTTAAAATACGAAGGAAAATATATTAGATTAGAACAAGACCCCAAACCAAATGCAGAAACTATATCTGAAGAATGGGAAGTTGATGGTCTCCTATAAATTTTGTGATGCTCTAGGACCAAAGAAGCAAGTCTTCAGGACTGTGTAGCTGCTGACTGAGGTGGTCAGTAGCCACTTGGGGCTCTGCTGGCTGCCCCTGTTCTCTTCCTTGTTTTCAGGGAAATACCATCTTGAATACTTCACTAAGAGCCAAGTATGCTACTTATAATCCCCTTACTGAGTTAGCCATTCAATGTGTGTAGAGAAATTTTCTTGGCTACTCTCATAAATTGGGAGAGAAAGAGGATTTTAAAAAGACATGATGACAATGTCCAAAACACACACACACATACACACTTGTAAGTAGTAAAAACTTCTGTTTAATAAGTGCTTCCTATGTACCAGGAACTGCATCAAGTATTATGTAACTTTTTCCTCAACACATACCTGCATGGTAGATAACAGAATTATCACCATTTTATATACAAGGAAACATAGCAACAAAGATGTTAGATTAGTAGCCCAGGGTCACATAGTAAGTGGCAATGCCACTAAAACTCAGGTCTGAATAACTCCCAGTTAGTGACTCCATGCTCTTGATAAATCTTAACATAATAATAACTATATCACCCAATCTTATTAATAAAAATGTTTCTTAACATAATGATTTCTTAGGAATAGAAAGTTTTAATTATAAAATATTAATTGGATTTGATAAAAAATTAAATTTTCTTCTCTTCAAAAGACACTATTAGGAAATAAAAAGGCAACAGGGCACAGTGGCTCACGCCTGTAATCCCAGAGACCTGGGAGGCAGAGGCAGGAGGATCCCAAGTTCGAGACCAGAGGCAGGCTGCATAATTTAGCAAGATCCTTTCTCAAAGAGTTAAAAAATGGGCTGGGGTTGCAGCTTATTAGTACATCACTGGCAAATCATGCAAGCATGAAGCCCTGGGTTCAACACCCATTACTACACGAAGAAAGAAAGAAAGAAAAAAAGAAAGACAGACAGACAGACAGACAGACAGAAAAAAGGGCAAGCCAAACGTCAGGGAAAATATTTGTTTCACCTATATTTGACAAGAGACTATTATTCAGTATGTATCAAATACTCTAACACAATAATAAAAAGATAAACCACTGAATAAAAATAGGTAAAAGACTTATAGACAAACATGATAATCAGTACCTGAAAATATGTTCAACCTCATAGTCATCAGGAAAATACAAATTAAAAAAACAATGAGATACTACTTCACACCTATTGTAATAGCTACAACTTAAGATTGATGATACAGGGTTCTGGTGGAGAAGTAAGGCAATTGTAATTCTCATACACTGCTGGTGGAATTGTAAAATGGTATAACTATATTTGGAAAGAATTTGGTTGTTTCTTACAAAGGTAAATACACATTTATCACATGACCTATCAATTCTACTCTCAAGTATTTACCCAAGAGAAATAAAAACACATGTCTACACTCATGTGTGTAGGTTCACAGCAATATAATTCATCATAGCACCAAACTAGAGAAAATTAAAAGGCCCACAAGCTGTTGGACTGATAAAGTATTTATTTTCACACAATATTTTTTTAGAAACTTGCTGCCACAAACGAAATTAAACTTCATAGACTTTATGCTGAACAAAAGAAGTGAAACACCAAGAGTATATTCTATAAGATTTCATTTACATGAAGTTTTTGAATATATAAAAGGAACCTATGGTTAAAAAATAAAGAAAAATCCAGTGGCTACCTAGGGCAGGATGGCATAAGTGCTGGAGATTGACTACAAAGGGGTGCAAAAGAAATCTTTTAACCTTAATTGGGTTGATGATTATATAGGTTGTGTTTGTCAAACCTCATCAATCTTCACATATAAATGTATGCTTTTGTATACAAATTATAGTTCACTAAGGAAAATTTTAAATAAGTTGATAAGGAGAAATGCCTTTAAAAGATATCTTGATTAAAAGAAAATCTGGCTCAATAAAATAAGTCAACAAAACCAGTCACTGTTTCAAGGACAGTATCCAAGCATCAGTATTTTATCCTAGCAACCAAATCCAACCCATCAACTAAAAAGCACTTGCTACATAAAGATGGATACATAATAATTTCCATTCTTGGCCATTACTCTCATGGATGGTAGCTTCATTTTTCCCATTGGAAACTGTTACCAAATAGAAGCCACAGGCAGACAGAGCTCTTCCTTTTAGCCTACATATATTCTTTATTAAAAATGACATTATGAATCCGATGGCTAGAGAGCATGATTCTATCAAAAGAAAAATCATGAAGCAAAATATATACAGTTAATTAAACTACCACAATAAATTAGACTGCTATCAATTCTAATTAGTTTAATCAGGTTCTGGTATCCCCCTAATCATATTAGAACTGACTTTTAACCGTCCTAGCTTTGAAAAGTTGCCCTAGGTCTTGGACTGGGCACAAGTGCTGTTTGCCACCTGCCTAATCTGTTGGCTTTTGTTGAAGACTGGAGCTTGGCATGAAGTTGGCCACTTTAGGTTCTGAAGCCTCTTAATCACTCACTAACTATAATTACTCTCTGGTAAGACTTATCTATTCCTGACTCACAGGCTGCTCTCACTTTGGTTTAAACTTCTGGTATTCTTCCTCGACTGAGGGTGGAAAAGGAACATCTTCACTCTATTTAGGTTCCATGGACTTAAAAAAGGAAAAGCTGAAATTTAACAAAGATGGCAATATATCAAATGATTACTACCCTATCAGGAAAAAAATCCTTTCAGGGGATTCTCTATGATTACATCTCTCACACTCTCCTTTTTACTTTTTGGCATTGAGTTAATTAATTTTTTAAATTGATATAAAATATGCATAACATGAAATTTACCATTTTAACTCATTTAAGTGTCATTAGCATACAGTCATACCACTCTGGTGTCCTATCTCATCAGATCTGGGAAGCTAAGTAAAGTCGGGCCTGGTTAGTACTTGGATGGGAGACTGCCTGGGAACACCAGGGGCTGTAAATTTGGGAGAAGGACTCGGCATCCCACTCCCAAAACAATCAGCCATTTAAAATCCTATGAATAGTAGAGAAGCACTGGCAATAGTGTCAGGAATTGTACAATATAGGGTAGTGCTTCACCTATTGTACATAGAGTCACTATGAATCGTACCCAACACCACCACACATAACAACAAAAACACCAACAAGTGTCATTAATTACTTATAACTATCACTACCATCCAGTTCCAGAGTTTTTTATCACCTCAAAATATCACTTATTGTGGTACTTAGGATCAAACTCAGGACTTTGTGCATGTTAGACAAGTGCTCTCTCACTGAGCTACATCCCCAGCTCCTAAACTATAATTCTTTTAGTGGATACTATTGCCATATTGTTCTCCTTGGTTAAAACCTCTAATTTCTGCATAAGTTATTTGTGTATACAACTAATTTTTAAATAGTTAATCATCTGGATCCCTTCCTATCTTTACAATATTTTGAACATACAGAACCAAAGCATTTTAAGCAGTTGCTCAGAATAGCAGTTTACTCACAAAGAGATTGTGGCATAAGGCATGTAAGATTCTCTTATGATTCAGGGGATGAGGTTTCCTAACAGATTCTACAGAGGATTTGAGTTTCTCCCTACTGAACTCTGCCTTTATTTCAGAAAGTGGCCACAGCATAATTTGTAGTGAATCACCAGACTCGAATAACAAGCATGGCAGTTGGAATTTTCTTAGACATAAACACATGAAGAAAATATCAGTGGACTCCATACTATATGCTCATTAATATTTATCTTTAAAATCATTTTTAAATATAATAAATTAGTTAAAATCAGTGTTATTATGTTAGGCATGCAATTCCACATAGAACAAATGGGAAAAATATAAACTTCTGTGAAAGTTTTCTAACTCTTGCTTTATTTATATGATTTCTATCAACCGGTTGATCCAATTCTTTTTAAAAGAACTCGGGTCTTATATATCCCAGATTAATCACAGGTTTAAAACAATTACATTTCAAGGCTTAGAATGTCCCCTTAACGTTTTTTCTTTGTTCTATGAGGCAGAGGTATTTCAGTCTGAAACATTATTTCTCTAGCTTTTTTGTTTCCTGCCAGATAAAATAATTCATCTCTGCCCAGCCTCTGACTTAAAGTTCTATTACATTTGCCCCCTTTCTCTTTCCTTCATTCTGAGTTTCCAGGCTGCCTTTTAAACTACAGATGTATCTATCCACAGCTATCATAAAAATTCTGTCAAGATTATTTGTTTTTGGTAAATGAAAAGTCTTTCACATTTTAAAGCTTGATTACTTAAAATAGTCATATAGTATCAATTTGTAGCAAAGATAACCTTGGCTTCAATTAAATTACATGGTGGTGTTGTTGCTGTTAGGGGCTGTTGAGTCAAGTCTGACTCATAGTGACCCTCACAGGGTTTTCAATGGCTGTTTCGGGATTACCTTTAGAAGTGGAGTGCCATATCCTTCTCCCAAAAATTACATGGTAAGATACCTGTATCTAATATATTTTAGATTTATTTATGTAATACCTTACCTTATTTTTAGAAGGATAATAGATTAAAATAACACAAATATAAATTCCTCCTGAACCCATGGTTCAGAGTATTCTCCTTAAACCATATCTTACCATTGTCTCATAACTTAATAGCTCCTTCATAAGTTTTTTTTTTTTTCTGGCTAAGCTAGCTTGCAAAGCTCTCTTTTTTCCCAGAATTCTTGCAAGCAGTTATATGACACTTTCCCTTTAAACCATTCTTACACTTCTGCCAAAATCTCTAAAGATTATAACAGCTGTATCCTGCCTGCAGAGTAATTCCAAATCTTTAACAGAGCAATTAAATCCCCTCATAATCTGGCTGCTATCTTCTTTGGCTTCAAAACACATCCTGGACTAAAAGAACCATCTTCTAGTGATATCACATGGCTGAGGGTTCTTAAATATGTAATACAATGTCATATTCCTATGTATTGACACATTTCTCTTAACCAGAATGTCTTATTTCTCTTTTATTACTTGATAAATGCCTGTGCATCTTTTAATACCTGGCCAAGAGCCACTTCCTTTACAAAAACTTCTCTGACTTGCATAAGCCAAACAAATATATTATAAAGTTATTATAATTAAAAGAGTATGGTGCTGATACGAGGGAAAAAAGTCAATGAAACCTAACATGATTCAAAAAAGAACCATAAGGGCCTGAGAATTTAGAGCATGGTTAAGTGGCAATTTCAATTAAATTATGCTGGAATAATTGTCCATTTGTGTTGAAAAAGGAAGAACAAAAAAGGTAAATATAATTGATACCATATACCATTTTTTAAAAGCCAAAAATAGTTTTAAAATAAACCATAAAATATGATTACATGAAAATAGAAGTCAATATATTGTTTGTATGCTTTTTTAAGTGAGGGCACAACTAGAAAAGGCAAAGTAAATTTAGTACTTCAATAAAAGATGACAAATTGATCACAAATGAAAAACTTCTGCATGACAATTACTTTAAACAAGTTTAAAGAAAAAGCAACAGGCTAGGCATACTTATGTGACCAGTATACCAGACAGCATATTAGTATCCAGCATAGAAGAATACAAAGAACTACTAAAATTCAATTAGAAAAGAACAAATTCCCAGATAGAGATGTGGTTGAAAATTTTGGAAGGGCATTTCACATAGTAAGAAATACATATGCCCAGTAAATATGGGAACAGATACCCAGTGTTCCGTACTTAGGGAAGTGCAAAAGAATAGCAATGAGATACCATTTTAAACAATCAGATTGGCAAATAATGAATTAGTTTGAAGACATTGCTTTTTAAAAAGGGCATGGTAAAACAAAACTGGCACACAGTTCCAGAGGGAGAGTCAGTTAGACTGGACAATTTCGTAGGTAATTGTTATTGTTAGGTGCCATGGAATTGGGTCTGACTTGTAGCAACCCTATGTACAACAGAACAAAACATTCCCTGATACTGTGCCATGCCCTGCCCTACATCAGTGCTTCTCTGCTATTCATAGGATTTTCAATGGCTGATTGTACTGGGATTGTTTCAGGAGTGGGCTGCCATGTCCTTCTCTCATTTCTGCAGTGCTGGGGAAGGAAGCCACGGCCTCAGAGCACTTGGAACAGCACTCTACCAACTAAGCTAAATCCCAGCCACATGGAAGGCAATTAGTAACAATCAAAACGAAATTAATGTTTGTGTTATTTTTAGGTGCTGTCGAGTTGAGTCCAACTCATAGCAACCCACATAGGGTTTTCAATGGCTGATTGTTTCAGGATTAGCCTACAAAATCCAGGAACTCTACTTCTCAGTATCTAACCTAGAAAAATAATGTATATATGTTTAAGAATGTTCACTGGAGCACTGTGTATAATAGTAATCTGTTGTAAACAACCCTAAATAAATATCAATGGCAAGACTGGATGAAGGAGCTATGGAACACTATCTGGTAATTTACAAAGATGAAGTACTGATGAAGCACAGCATTAAATAAAACAAAAGCGAATATGCAAATATATATATGGGAGAATGTCAATTTCATAAAAATTAAAAGTGTTAATAAAATATCTATAAGTATTATGGCCTGCAGCTGTAGCCCTGTGTCATCCTATCCGTCAGATCTCGGAAGCTAAGCAGGGTCGGGCCTGGTTAGTACCTGGACGGGAGACCACCTGGGAACACCAGAAGCTGTAGGCTTGGGAGAAGGACCTGGCAACCCCCTCCCAAAAATCAATCTGCCATTGAAAACCCAATGAACAGCAGAGAAGCACTGACAATAGTGTTTCCCCTGTTGTACAGAGGGTCACTATGAGTCGGATACCGACTCGACGGCACCTAACAACAACAACAACAACATAAGTATTACGTATATAAATGCTTAGAAAAAGTTCTGGTTTAAAGGAACACCAACTTTACCTGTAATATGCTTATGTGCTACTCATAAAATTAAGAATTAAAAGCAGAAAATAAGAAATAAGATAGGTTTCTTTGTATTTGAACATTATTCACTATGAAGTATTGTTTTCACAAAATCTAAAAGTCCATTTCCTCAACCTTTTAGTCGATAACTGGTTAAGATAAGTACTATGCCAAAGACATTCATCTACACTCATTAACTAAATTAACTTTCATAACAAATGGGGCCAAGATTAGAGAGTAGTGAATAAGCAAAGGTAATCCAAGTGTAAGGTTGGACCTTGTCTTCATTTTTTAAAATTATAATTTTCCTTATTATGGATTTCTGCATTAAATTTCAGCATTTCAAAGATCATAATAAAATAGTTCCAGGATTACAGAGTTTTTTGGTATCCCTTAAATTCTGCACACAATGTGAGTGCCACACACCTGTCCATAGTGCAATAACTCCAATATTATCACCTTCAGTTTATAGGTGAAGGAGTCCGTCTAAGTCCACACAGCAAGAAAACTAGAAAACAAGAGAGCCAGAATTCAAACCCAGTTCCATTTTACAAAAAGCTCACATTTACCAACTGTGAGTTTCTACACAATTTTATTTTTATTTGTTTTCATTAGTTCACTTAACCTATGCTCACTCCAAACGATAATGTGCTTCATATATCTTCCATGAAGCTGTGTTTCATGCCCTATTTGGCAATTTACTCTTAGATTTGATGCACAGTTAGTGAGAGCACTCTGTACTTTGCATTGCTCTCCATCTGTCAGCGAGATATTCAACACATATCATTAGAAATCAGTATGAATTATGTATGGCATGAGTGGTTTGTTCCCTACTCTTCCAGAGAAGAATCATAAACTTGTGTAGACCCAAGTGCAGATTTATTGGTTTCCCCTTATTTTGGCAAAGGTATAATTGAAAGGTAAACTCAATGATGATTCATTGTGAATTTTCATGCATATTTTGTGCAACAACCAATGAACATGCTTTTTTATTTGGTTTGGGCTTTTTGATGTTGAAGACTGAACCTAGGTCCACTGAATTTGTACTTCCATCACAATGAACGCAATGAACGTCTTTACTGAGCACTTAGGTCTCCTCTCAGTGATTCCCAGTCAGAGCCAGTAAAATTCCCAGAGGGAAATTCGGACGTGTGTATGGGTGCTTTGGTTGCCCAATGACAAGTTCAAAGGAATTGCTGGAAAGAATTTCTGATATCTCTGATGATGTTGGTGGGATGGGAATTTGGAAATCAGGAGAGATTTCATGGAGGATGTTATAGAAAAATCTTTTGCATATTTGAGTATAGGGAGAAGAACTCAAAGAACTTGAGCAAATAGCACTCTCTGTGTGCTTTATAGGTTTATTATTATTATTATTGTTTTACTGTTTAACCTTAAGTTGTACAACATGATATTTGATATCCATATACAGAATGAAATGCCTGCCATAGATAAGTAGTTTAACATATCCACTTCCTAGTATAGTTACCTTTTCTGTGGTAAGAAAACCTAAAACCTCTCAGAAAATCCCTCATATATAATAACAATAACTATAGTGCTCATGCTGCATTTTATATCTCTATATTTCTTCATGCTACATAAATGCTACTTTGTAAGTTTGATGTACCTTTCCTGTCCCCTCTCCCAGCCCAGGGCTCTGTTTAACTGCCATCCTATTCCTGTTACTATGTATCAGAGGGGATTTTTTTGTTGTTGTTTTGTTTGTTTGTTTGTTTGTTTTTGCAGCACTTGGGGGCTGAACCCAGAGCCTCACTCCATACTTTACAAGCACTCTACAGTTAAGCAGCACCCCCAGCTCCTTTTTAATTTTTTATCTTGAGACAGGGTCTCTCTTAGTTATGCAGGCTGCCTCTGGTTTTGAATTTATGATCCTCCTGCTTCTGTCTCCTGAGTTGCTGGGATTATAAGTGTGTGCCACCATGCCTGATTTATATTAGAGTTTTGTTTGTTTGTTTATTTTTTAGATTCCACAATAAGAGAGATCATATACGATCTGACACTATTATTTTTTTCTGTGTCTGGCTGATTTCAATTAACATTAATGTTCTCCAGTTTCATCCATGTTGTAGCAAAAGGCAGGATCTTCTTTTTTAAAGCTAAATAATATTCATAAGAAGCAATCCTGAAACAATCAGCCATTGAAAACCCTATGAGGATTACTATGAGTCAGACACAACTCGATGGCACCTAACAACAACCACAATATTCATAACATCATTTCTTTTTCCAGACAATCATCAAGGGACATTAGGTTTGTTTACATATTTTGGCTATGAGAGATGCTGCAATGACCATGAAAGTGTAGGTATTTCTTTGACTAGATGATTTCATTTTCTTTGGGTCTGTAACCAGTACTGTGATTGCTGGGTCATATGGTAATTCTATTTAATATCTGAGAAACCTCCATACACTTTTCCATAATGTCTGTACCAATTTACATTTTTCTAATACCTGTTGGCCAGTTCTAATTTGGAGAAGTCTCTATTCAGGTCCTTTGCCCATTTTTAAACAGCTATTTTTCTATTGAGTTGCATGTATTACTTATATTCTGAATATTAACCTATTATCAGATATATTGTTTATGAATATTTTATCCAAATCTATAGGCTGCCTTTTAATTTTGTTGACTGATTCCTTTCCTGAACTTTGTATTTTGATGGAATCTTACTTAATTTTGCTTTTGTCGCCTGTCACTTTGGCCCTAGCCAAAAAAATTATTGCCAATATCAATGTCAAAGAGCTTTTGCTCTATGTATTCTTCTAGGAATTTTATAGTTTCAGGTCTTATATTTAGATATTTAAACCATTTTTGAGTTGACTTTTGTGTCAGCTACAAGATAAGGGTCCAGTTTCATTAATATCATACTTTCAACAGTGTATAAATCATCCAGATAGACAACCAATATTCTGGACTTGAACATTGGACTTAAACTATGCTTTAGGCCAAGTGGCCTAGCAAATATACATAAAATAATCCATCCAACAGCAGAACACACATTCTTTTCAAGTACACATGGAATACTTTCCAGGACAAATCTTAGGTTAGACTATAAAACAAGGCT
>VMDO01018779.1:0-41347 GCA_007922755.1 Pedetes capensis
TTCCTTAACAGTTTATCATTTAGCTGTTTATCATAGGCAAGGAGTTGGTATGTATTTTCTAACATGATATAAGCCCAGAAACCATAAACAAAAATGTTACATAAGGTTTATACTTGTAAAATTATACATAGCATAAGAATAATTATGAAAGCCAGAGATTTATGAAAGTTTGTATAAAATATCTATTACAAATATGAGAGAGAATCTTTTCCTTGATATATATATATATATATATATATATATATATGTTTAATAATAAATAAGAAAAACCAATAGAAAAATAGGATTAAAAATAGTGAAAGATTGAATCATGTGGAAATAATAATTTTCTCTTGTCATTTTCTTCTCACCTTTCGTGCCCATTGAATTTGATCTTGGCCATATGACAGTTTTTCAAGCTAATGTAAAAGGATATATTGTCACAACTCAGAAGTTCTACTTGTGAAGAGAAGCTTTAGATATTAATTCATTTCTTAATAGGGACGTTCTTGCTTTGTTCTCCAATTGTGAGAAATTCAAATTCTAAGGAGCGACTCTGCCTATAATCTGAATCTTAAAATGAGAAAATTTACAAAGGTGAGCCTAACAAAGCCCAAGAAGACCCATGAATAAGAAATAGCTGTATTTTTGTCAGAAAACACTAAGATATAGGATTGTTTTTATCACAGCAAAGGTCAACATATAAACTCAAATTGCAAGTCCCAAACAAAATAAATATAAATAGTTAATTCAGGAAAATATTCTCAATCTCACTCACATTAACAAGTGTAAATTAAAATCAACAATGACATATATACATTAACATTTAAATTAATCAAATTAGCTAAGATTTATAACCAATACTGACAAATCTCTAGGATAATTAAGCATTTCCCAACGCTATTGGTATGAGTTTAAAGTCATATAATCACTTTTTCCTATGAAAATATTAAAAGTATGCATCATCAGAGCTAGTAACTCCATATTTTGGAATCTATCCACATATATACAAAGATATGTGTGAAGTTATATACATTACACGGGCCTTTTAATAGAAAAAAAGAAGTAAGAAATAAAAATGAAAACGGAAAGAAAAAAGAAAGAAAATTAAAGAATAAACTATTAGTTAAACACATTAATGGATAACCACCCTATGGAATAAGATGTAGTCACATAGAATATAATTAAAATAATATGGAATGATATGCTGTTAATTTTCAAAATCAGGCTACACAATAGGCTCAAAATAATCTCATTATTTTTGGAACTTTCTGATATGTGCATAAAAATTATCTGGAAAAATACCTAAGGAATACTTTAAAGGTTATTATGAAACTGCTAGTGCTACCAAAGTAATTTCTACTTATTACTATTTGCTATTCTATATGAATATTTATATTTGATTATATATTATTCTCATGATTAGAAAATCTGCTTTAAAAGTGAAATTAAACAAAAACTGTTTAAAAAGAAATCTGAGCTGAATTGATAAATTTGGATCTCACATCAGCATGCTCACTATTCTGGACCCATGAGACTCTGCCGCCACCTGTGGCAGAAAATATAAATTGAAAATGAAGGCATTGCGAGGTGAAAAATAACAGGGAAAAGTTTCTGAAACTGAAAATATGTAGTTGTTGTTAGGGCAAATCGCCTAGACTACTGTGATGTCCATTCATCACCTACACTTTGATCCTGAATACACAATAAACATGTAGATTTGTTGATGGACTAATTTAGTATTAGGTGAAGAAGTAAAGCAAGCAGTGTCTCCAAGAACCTATTTCACTAAGTTTTAAATACTATGTGTTCTTCATGCCAAGAAAAGAAAAATTGTAACTCACAGCTGGATTCATGTTGATGGGTTTCACTCTTTCCACCTCAGAAAGATTGCCAGTATTTATTAAAAATCAAATAAGACAGTCTGAGGACTTTCTGCTCTTTGCTTCTTTAGATGGCATTTCACATGCAAATGGAGTTCAATGTTTTACAGCACCAGACAAAGTGAATTAAGAAAAGAGTTTCAGGCAGTTGTTTGCCAATAGCTATATGGAGTGGCCCTGCCTCTTCCCTTTTATCCCTCCTGGTTAGATTTCCAAAACCTGCTTAGGTAGGTTGGGTTAGTTAGAAAATTCTCAATTCTGTGCATCCATCACTAACAGAATTGTTGAGAAATGAATCAAGTGAACCACTGGGAGTAGTTTCACACTTCTGTTTCTGTGGAAGAGAAAAAATTAATCACAAACTGTTAGATATAGAAACATCATTTTTAAAACTACAATTTAAAAGGGCATAATCAACTAACTGAAATCAGAACAGAAAGGCTTAAATAATGTACAAAAAGGTTTCATTTATTTTTTTCCAGTAGTTGGGAGTAGAACCCAGGGCCCCACACGTCCTTTGCCAATGTTCTACCACTGGCTGCACTCCCAGTAAATTTTTTTTTTCTTTTTTGAGTCAAAGTCTTGCCAAGATAAGCAGGTTGCCTGTGGCCTCAAACTTGTGATTCTCCTGCCTCTGCCTCTTAAGTCAATAGGTTCACAGAAGTATGCCACCCTGCACAGTGTATAGTGGATATCTTGTTGGAAACTATATTTTAAACATTTTAAAATATTTTTTTCCTTTGATAGCTTGAAACTGGTAGTAATGACACAGTAAATAATAATCTAACAAATACAATCTGGAAACATAGAGACAAAATTATCCAAAATACTAGAAAACCAGAAGCTTACTAATCAAGTACAGTGACATTTACATGAAATTCATGTTTATTATATAATTCATACTGTGAATTTATGAAGGAAAATATGACATTATAGGTATTCATCTTATTTGCTATTCCAAGTTATAGCAATGGTTTTCACCTGTAGAATCTGAACATATTTGTGTATAACTTCTCTCACAAATAGAGAGAACAGAGGAAAACTGAATAAAACTTTTGCTACAGTGAGAAATGTGCTATGGTCTTTGTGCTTAGATATTTTAACTTGTGTGCTCTGGGGAAATAATATGACAAGGACAATACAAGCTGTATGAATTAATAGCTAGTAGCATTCAAAAAGAAGTTATATAATATTTAGGCTGAAGGTTGTGGAAGTTATTTTAGTTATCCATTGATATGTAATAAATTACTCAAATATTGCTACCTTCAATCATCAAGCATTTATTATCTCACTTTTTTTGTGGACCAGAAATCTGGGCACTGCACATCTGGGTCTTCAGCTTCAGGGTTTCTCAAAAGATTTCAATCAATATATCATCAGTTCTGGGGAGTTATTTCAAGCCTGCAGTGGAGAAAGACTCACCTCCAAGCTCATTCAAATAATTATTGGCAGAATTCAGTTCTTCAAGAAATATTGCATAAAGGATCTCAATTTCTTGCTATCTATTAGCTAAAAGCTGACCTCATAGGTTTCTGCTACATAGCAACTTGGTTTATTAATGTCAGCAAAAGAGTTTACTGGTAAGATAGAAGTAACTATTTATTGTAACAATCATGAAATTGACATCTCATCACCTTTATTTTGTTATATCTCTTAGAAGGAAGTGGATAAATTCAAGTTTATCCAAAGACAAAGATTGCAAAATATTTTGAAAACCAAGAATTAGAGATCATTCTAGTCCCTATTAGAAGTTTGCTTATCATGGAAAGTTTCAAATTAATAGTAAATTTCTTCTTCTTTAAATATGTTTAGCACCTTACCAATAAATATCTGGCTAATTCTGACAAATTTGCTGAAAAGAAAATCTAGTTACCATGCAGATTTCATTAAGACAACTAATATGCAGTGGACAATAACTTTTGTTTCTGGTAAATTATAACTACTTGGCTCCTCTAATTTTCCAGAAGAGTGTTTATTGTTGTTGTTGTTGTTGTTGTTGCCTGTCTGTTTGTTTGTTTTGAGACAGAGTATCATTAAATTACACAGATTGCCTCTAGTCTCAAACTTGCAATCCTCCTGCCTCTGCCTTCAGAGCCTCTGGGATTAGAGGCATGCGCCACCATGTCCAGCTACCTAGAGTGCTTTGAAGTTTATTTCTAGTCTGTCCATTGTCACTAGTTGTAGTGAAATATCTTTCATCAATAAAATAAAATTAGCAAAGGCAAGTGATATAATGTAACCTGTTTTAAGACTAAAACTCTCTTCCCAATATTTATAACCCTTTAAAATTTTGTACCAAAGATTCAGCAGAAAAAAATTAAACTCTCACATTTATAGATTTTTACTAAAATCATGTTGCCTAGCCCTAACAAACAAACTTAACTTCTCTTAATACCTAACAAAAAAAGACATGAATATAAGTAAGTAAAACTTACTTATATTTTATATATATATTATATATAATATATATAAATTATATATATTATATAAGTAAAACTTACAAAATATAAGTAAGCCCAGTCCCCATTTTCATTATCCTTTACTTCACTCTGTTATCTTATCTCATTTTATTCACAAATCATAACCACAATAACATTAATTAAGGAAGGAGAGGAGAGGGGTATTGATTTGGTACTTATTTCTGTTTTTTATTCATATTTAGCCTATGGATTTCTTAAGTTCTCTTCTTTATTATTTGTTCCTTTGAACTTGCATTTGGGGTTTTCTTACTTATTCCATATGTGATGTTTCATTGAAGATCCTCTGCAATGCTGGCTGGTGCTCACAAAATATTTAATCAGGTCAATATCATGATGTTTCTTGAAATTGCCATCTATTTTAAAAGATAGCTTCACTGGTTAATGTAGTCTAGGTTGGCAGTTATTATTTTTCAGGACTTGAATGATGTCTGACCAATTTTTCCTTTCCTTTAATGCTGTTGAGAAGTCAGCTGTTATTCTGACGGGTTTGGCTTTATATGTGAGTTGGCATTTCTCTCTTGTAGCTTTTAGAATAGCTTTTTTGCTGCCTAAATTTAACATTCCAATTATAATGTGTCATGGAGAGGATCTTTTCTAATCTACTCTGTTTGGGGTTCTGAATGTGTAAGTTGTATAGGTAGCCAGGTCTTGCCTTAGGTTTAGGAAGTTTTCATCTAATATTTCTTTGAATAAATTTCCTAATCCTCTTGTGTTCTTCTTGGCTCCTTTGTGAATCCCCTGAATTCATAGCTTTCATTTCTTCATTTTATCAAAGACTTCTTGAAAATTTTGCTCAAACTGCTTCATCTTTCTTTCAATCTTGGCATCTGAGTAAATAAGGTCTTTCACCTTTTCCTCAGCACCCTGTATCCTATTTTCAGCTTTATCTAGTTTGAGTCCTAAAAAATTCTGCCCTAATACTGAGTTGATCAGTTTTACCTTGCATTTTGGTGACTTCTGCTTGACTCTTCTTCAGGATCTCAATTTCATTGGAGAATTTTTCTTCCAAGGTAGATACTTTCTGTCCAGTGAATCAACTGTTTTCATGGTGGTGTCCTTGAGGTCTTCCTACATATTTATAATTAGGGATCTAAATCCTTCAGGCATCTCCAAAAATCTAATTACCATTAAATATTCCATTGAGGGGATTTGATCTATAGTATGTTCCCATCCAGCTTGACCTTTCATGTTTCATGTGTTTTCCTGCTGAGGCTTTCCCATTGCTTGGTCTGGGTGCTAGGTCTTACCTCCTGTATGTGCAAAGAGTGTGTCCCTACCCATTGACACATAACTGGATGATGACTGGCTGCCGGCACTTCTTTCTCCTATCTCCCCCATAAGGCCTAGACTCAGGATTCAGTGCCCAGCTCTTACTGCAGCCTCTGCAGTCAACACTGCCCTATCTGTTTTTCTCTATCCCCTGTGCTCATAGCTCCCAATTGTGCCACTGCCTGGAGCATTTCTCTTAGGTTCCCAAACCTGCGGTGCCCCTTCTCTGCGTCATAGGGGCTCCTGGGCCATAGATGCCACACTGAGGCATGAATAGTTTCTCTCAGGTTGCCAATACTCATAGCACCAGTTCTTTGCATTGCTCTAGGGTCCTACACATGTCCCTGCCTAAATTGTTTCTCTGAGATTTGTTGGTCCCACTGTACGCTTGGGAGAAGGACCCCTGGCAACCTCTCTCAAAAAACAATCTGCCATTGAAAACCCTATAAATAGCAGGGCGGCACTGACAATACTATTTCACCTGTTGTACATAAGGTCACTATGAGTCAGACACAGACTTGAAGGCATCTAACAATAACAACAAAAACAACAGAAAATAGACTAAGGTACCATAAAATTTCTAGGCTAAAGCTCTAACTCATAATATAACTGTTATTTGGATATGGGGGCTTTATAGAAGTAATTAAGTTTAAATGAGGCCATAAGGTGGAAGTTCTGAAATTATAGGATACATATCCTTCTAAGAAGAGATACCAGAGTTCTTGCTCTTTCTCTGCATGTGTGCCAGAAGAGTTCATGAGAGCACAAAGTGAGATGGAAGCCACATACAGGCATAGACAAGAGGCATCAAAATGAAATCTATACTACTGGCCCCCTGATCTCATACTTCTTTTCATTAGAATTCTGATAAATTTTTCTTGCTTAAGCCACACTGTCTCTACCTGAAAAGATTAACATATTATTTCTGTGACCTTTAACCTTAACTACCAGAATACTATTTTGAAATATTGTAACTTTGAGAAAGTCAGGGCTTCAAACATGAAATTTGGAGAGGGAAAGAGCATAAAGCAGTCCATACCAGAATACAAAATGCAAAAGGTACAAAGCAAAATTTGAAGATTAATCAATAAGATTGCATTAAACAGAAATCTTTTGTATGACAAATATGTAGTAAATAAAATTAGAGTCTTAATATAGACTTAAAGGAGATATTCACAACATCTATAATAAGTGAATGCCTGCAGCCGTAGCTCTGTGGCATCCAATCCATCAGATCTTGGAGGCTAAGCAGGCCTGGTTAGTACTTGGATGGGAGATTGCCTGGGAACACAAGATGCTGTAGGCTTGGGAGAAAGACCTGGCAACACACTCCCAAAAATCAATCAGTCGGTAGAACATGGGATTATTAATCCCAGGGTCATGGATTCGACCTCCACATTGGGTGCCAAGATGTCAGGGTTAGGCCCAACCTGCTTAGGCCCAGCTGAGGTTAAAGCCTTGCCCTAACACCAGGTGGGTATCGAGGACCCACAGCACTGGGCTGGTGGGATGGTTGGAGGCGCCAAAGAAGGACCTCAGGAGACCTTCTACTAAAAAGTAAGAGTGGGAAAGTTTATTGGGTTGTTCGCCAGTTGAGGCGCAACCAGCAAGCAGCCCCTGACAAAGTGCCAGCTCAGAGCCAGCAGCATAGAATGCTGCAGGCTCACTGATGGTACAGTTCTGCTCTTGAAGCTACAGTTCAAGCTATAGATGTTCTGCTGGGCTGGAGATCTGGTTGTCTTGACTCTCCTGGCTTCCCTTCTCTACCTCCCTCCTTCCCAAGGATGGGAGGAATTGGGAGGCTCTTCATGAGTTGCTTGTAGCTTTCGGAGCTTCAGGGCCCCTGGTCTTGACTCTCTGACTTGCTAGATGGTCTTCCACAGGATTGGGGAGTGCTGGGTCAAGGTGATAGGGTCAGGATAGCAGGTGGAGAACAATAGGGATGAAGGTGAGGTCCAGGAGCCTGTTTATATAGGCTCCTCGGAGGGGGTGTGTACTGGGAGCAGCCAATCAGGGTGCATACCTTGACAGGTGTGGCAGGCAAACTGTCATATCTGCCAGGTAGGAGCAGTTACTTAAATAGGGTGATTTTGGAGAGCAATTGGGATTGGTGGGTAAGGTGGGTATAGGTCCAATCAGATAGGGTAATTTAGGAGCCAAGCAGGGGGGTAGTGGTAGCCAGTCAAGATAGAGGTGGTTGGGACAAGGTCAGGCTGGTCAGTGGCCATCTTTGCTCATCAGTGGGAAGGGGGATAAAGGAATGAGAAGAATGTGGCCTGGGGTCAGCCAGAGGTCAGTCCCTCAGGCTGTTTAGAAGGACCCTATTTATAGAATGCTTTAAAAAAACCCAGCAATCTATAATAAGTGAACACCTGCAGCCATAGCCCTGTGGCATCCAATCCCATCAGGTCTTGGAAGCTAAGCAGGGTGGGGCCTGGTTAGTACTTGGATGGGAGACCACATGGGAACACCAGGTGCCATAGGCTTGGGAGACGGACCTGGCAACCCACTCCCAAAAATCAATCTGCCATTGAAAACCCTATAAACAGCAGAGAATCACAGACAATAGTGTTTCACCTGTTGAATGTAGGGTCACCATGAGTAGGATACCAACTAGATGGCACCTAACAATATAATAAGTGAACAGTGCTGAGAAAATATAAGTAATTGCTACATATCAGTAATAAAAGACAAATAGGTCAAAAGGAAATACATTATGTACAAAGGATATAACCAAAAATTAGTAAATCAGGATACATAATTGTCAATAAATATATAAAAATACCTCTCAACCATTTTGCATTTCTGTAGAGAAATGCAAATTTTGAAAAATGAGATTCTTTTCATTTGAAGGTGATTAACAAAATAATAATGAATCTGGCAATATTAACAATTTATATAATGTTGGGGTAAAAACTTTCATATACCTTTTGTTAAATAATATATTAGTAAAACCATGTTAGAAATTTTAGTCTTTCTAGGATAATTGAACACATGCATAGTCTGTGATGCAGCCATTACATTTTCATTATATAGCCTTCTGAAATTCCCTCACCTATAAAGAAGGTGACATGCACAGCTATAAGCCCTAAAATATTTTTGTAGGAGTGAGAGATTGGAACCAATCCATATGTCTCCATCAGAAGAGAAAAAAAAGGCACATAAACTATAGTCTATTTATACTACAGAGCATTAAAAATGATTGCACTAAATTCTATACTTGCCAATATGGATAAACTTGAAGCAGAATATTGAATGGGAAAAAAGTAAGTCACCCACAATCTGTTGTTTAGAATATGATAAATTTTATGTAAATTTCATGATGACAAAAGGCATATAGTTTATGAAAACTAACAGTGTGCATCACCATTCAGCTTTCAGGGGCAATTTCAAGTTTTATATTTCATTTATTTAGAGGAAAACCTTTCTGTGGCAGTAGATTAGGAGTAGTGCAAGTGAGGGTATCATATCTACTAGCTTCAGATTATTGTTTTCTTGACTGCCTGAGATTTGACAAATGCATTTAGGAGTCTCCAGCTAGAATAACTTCTGACTTAACAATGAATAGATTTCAGAGTGCAAAGGGCAATTGTGTGTGTGGATTCTATCCACACAGCTAAATGCCTATAATCTCCTTCAAGATATACTCTGATAAAGTGTTGCTTTCCATAAATCCCATTCCTAGCTATGCCCATAATGGTCTGATCCTTCCAAATGTGCCTTCTCATATATTATGCTTGACCCTCATGATTTAATGAGGTATTCTCTGAATATAAAATACTTTTACAGTGGCATTAATTCTTCAAAGCCCTAGAAAAGCCTTGAAATGGAGACTAGGATTGATTGGTTTATTGTTGGCCAGGAGGGTGAACAAGAGTGAGAATCCCATGGGGTCAGGTAAATAGGCCAGGTCTCTTCTCAGCAGCTGCAGAAGCTAGAGAAGTGGCTATACATCATCTTCCTCAACCTTCTGCTATGGCTCCTTGCCAACTCCAGGGAACTAGAACTTGCAAGCAATATGTATCTCCTAGCTTGTTGGAGGGCTGGGATTTAGCTCAGTTGGTGTTCAATTCCCAGCACCACAAAAATGGGAGAAGGGTGTGGCAACCCACTCCCAAGGCAATCCTGAAATAATCTGCCATTGAAAACCCTTTGAGGGTGGCTATGAGTCGGACACAACTCGACAGCACCTAACAACAACAACAACAAGCTTGTTGGAGGGACTATTTACCTTGACAAGGTTTACCCTAGCCTTCAGCCATGTTAGTTCTGTGAACAAGAGTGGGTCAGAAGGAGGCCAGTAAGAAATAAATGAGTACTTTCACTGACAGGTATTCTTTATTTCAAGTAGCAGATCTATTCTAGTCCCTATTATTATAAATTACTATTCTAATGCAAAAGTCTTATCAGTCACCTGTATAACTAAAATACGTCTAAAATTTCCCAATTTTAGCCCAGCATTCTGCATACCACCTGGAAGCACAACTCATTTTTAGTCTGCCACTATATTCCTGAATCTACTTATCAACCCTGATTCCTCTTACAGCACTGATAAGAACACATTATGCAAATGTCTTGAATTAGTTTAAGTTCTAATTGACAGACCACTTGAATTTGACTGAGAAGATAAACACTAAATAAACTGTATTTATACCTTTGTTTATATGCTGTTGGCATTTGTGTAAATGTTTAGAGGAGAAAAATCTCAACCACTGATTAACTTTTTTGTATAAATCATCGAAGCAAGATTTTCATTTAATTCCAAATATTAATTTGAAATGTTTTGATCCAAAAATATTGAAACTTTTATACTAAATCAACTATGCTTATTTTGCCTTATAATTAGATGCAAAGTGTTTATAAGTATTTTTAAGTCTATCTTATGTTTGAGAAATTTAGCAGATAAAACCCTCAAAATTTATGTTTTACATGTGTAATAATGAATAGCATTGTATTGTTTAGTTGTTAAGTACATGGCTTATTCAGAATTTAAAGCTTCTCTATTAAACTTGGCTACAATTGCCTATCATATAAATTTTAATAAATTTAATGATGAAATTATAGCCCAGTAACATTTTTCTGGTTTCTGCAGATTATTTTTTTTTAAAGAAATGCTATTTTATGCCGATATCATCTATAGGAAGCATCAGTACTCTGTATGAACTTTCATGTTGCCCAGACCTGGAGAAATTTACCAAACACACTAAATTATTTTTTCTCCTATATTTATCATTCAAATATTTTCACTTGACATTATTTTACAATAAGCATTTTTAAGTATCACAATGTTTTATCTTTGTCTTAAATAATTATGCATCACCTATGTAACAGTTTGAATCCGGAATGCCCCTAAATGATCATATGTTGAAGGTTTCGGCCTCAAAGCAACAATGTTCAGAGGAAAGGCTTTTGAGAAGGGTTTAGGCTCTTATTTCAAAAATAGCGTAATCCGTTGGGTGCATGCACTCTGATAGAAATTTAGGAGATGTGATTTAGTGGAAGGGAGTGAGTTCTTGGAGGCACGGTCTTGAATATTTTATTTTGTCCAGCCTTTTCCTCTTTCACTTTCTCTTTGTTTCTGAACATTCAAGAGATGATATTTGCTTCACCACACCCTCCTCACGGTGATGTTCTACCTCACCCCATGCCCATAGAGATAGGGCCAAGTGACTATAGACTGGTACCTCTGAAACTATGATTCAAAATAAATCTTATGTTGATTTTCTCAGGTATTTTGTCAAAGGAACAGAAAGCTAACACATCTAACTTACTTTTGTAAAATAAATGCATAGATTTTTAAAAGTAGGTAAATAGAATCACTCTAAAATCATAATATTCCTCTGTTCTTCCAAACTTCAGATGTCTTATTTTTATGCTGCTGATCAATAGACTATGTTGTTGTTAGGTGCTGTCGAGTCTGACTCAAAGAGACCCTCATAAGGTTTTCAATGTCTGACTGTTTCAGGATTCCCTTGGGAGTGGGTTGCCATGTCCTTCTCCCATTTTGCGGTGCTGGGAATCAAACTCAGGACCTCAGGCATTGCTCTACCAACTGAGCTAAATCCCTGCCCCAATAGAGTATAGAGAACCTAAAATATCAAACCCGGTTGCTACTATGCCAGTTTGCTTCTCTATCATTACTTGAAACATATTAGCATTAGTGATACATTTGCATGTTGGCAAATTTTTTGTTCTACATTCTTTCAGATATTTAGCTTTAAAAAAGCTACTCGGTGTTTAGCACAATTATAGGAAACCCTCTTCTTAAAAATAATGAAGTCTAATCAGATAACTACACACACCCATGCACACACATATGTGCAAGAAAGACAAAATTAATAGAATAAAATGACTTAAGCTTCCAGTTCAAAATAGAAGTAGTCCCATGGCTTTGACAGTTTCAGAATAACATTATTTTCGCAAAATATTAAGAATTTATTTTATAAGAATATAAGATTATTGAGAAAGATTATCATAATGATAGAAGCAGTATGAGGTTCAAAGTAGTAATTATAAGTGAAACATTTTATTCTTTTAATTTTTATTAATGTGTCATTAGTTAACATTTTTACACATACTAATTGTAAAAATTAATAGAGTTCATTGTGAAAGTTCCATACATGTACAGATTGTGCCTTGATCATTCTCATCCACTTTCTTCTACCTAGAATTTCTCCTTTTTTCTCCCTCTCCAGCACCCTTGCCAATCCTTCAAAGTCCACCTTAATTTCTTTCTGTTTCTTTTCCCCCTTACCCTTTCCTGTCTGTAGTGTTCACTATTCCATTCTGTACATCTACAAGGTTGACAAACCTTTTTCTGTACATGAGTAAGAATATGTGGTATTTATCTCTCTGTGTCAATCTTGTTTCACTCAACATAACATTCTTGGTTCCATTCATGCTGCTGCTAGTGACAGGGTATCATTTTATTTTATGGGTTTAGCTCAGTTGGCAAAGTGATGCTGCACACTCTCTGAGGACCCAGGTTCCACCCCCAGCCCCACAAAAATGGGAGAAGGACCTGGAAATCTGCTCCCAAATAATCCCCAAACAAATCAGCCAATGAATACCCTATGAGGGTCACTATTAATCATACTGGATTTGATGGCATGTAACAACAACAAATATTCCATTGTGTAGGTATATAATATTTTCTTTCATAAATGCTGACAAGGTTGTGGTGAAAAGAGAATTCCTATACACTATTGATGGGCATATAAATTATTACAGACATGATGGAAAACAGTGTGGACAATCAATACAAAAAAGTAAAAATGGAACTAAAAATGGAATATAATCTACTGAGCATAGATTAAAAGGAGATGACATCTTTATGCCAAAAAAGATACTTGCATCCCATATTTACTATAGCACTATTCACAATACCCAAAACATAAAACAAACCCAAATGCTCTTCCATGAATGAATGGTTAAAGTTAAACATATTCTAT
The DNA here is from genome assembly GCA_007922755.1 of Pedetes capensis. Classification (NCBI taxonomy): domain Eukaryota; kingdom Metazoa; phylum Chordata; class Mammalia; order Rodentia; family Pedetidae; genus Pedetes; species Pedetes capensis. Next base: position 13,063 of record VMDO01018779.1, read on the forward strand.
TTCTGACAAGACATTAGGTATATATATATATATATATATATATATATATATATATATTCAACATTAATTAGACAGAATTGGGAGGGGTTTAATCCCTTAAAGAAAAAACACTAGATCTTAAAGATTAGATATAAAAAGATCCTAAATGTTTAATAGTATAAATAAAAAGAAAATAATTTGGGCAGGAGAGAGGAGGGAGGATGGTAAAGTTTCAGGGACTAGGATATTCACAGTTGATCTGAAATAAGGTTGCAAATATGGTTAAAGTAGATTTATATTGGGAAGCACTAGAAAACAGATTCTAAGTGGGAATTTTTGGAAAGCATTAAAAGCCAGACTTAGGCATTTAAATCTATCTTACTTAAAAGAGTCAGCTAATTGAAAAATAACTAGGAAGCCATATTATTGAATGTCATTTAAAGCAGAATAAACATAAAGAAAGGAGACAATGTGGAAACTATGTGGCAGTTAAAACTACTAGCTAAATAGGACTGGAATTAGGATGATGGCACAGAAAACTGAAAATAATTAGTGCATTACTGATATTTAGTGTCTTATATCTGGGAAGTTATATTTAATGTTTAAGAAATGAGTCATTTGATATGAATTATAAATATGGAATTTTATATTTGGAACAAATAATGATGATTAGAATATTTTGGCTATTGTTAGCTATCTAATAAATAAACTCAAATATTCTATGCACTATATATTGTGGAACTTCATTTTACCCTCAAATAACTGTTTACATGTTGCTGGTGGGTGAGATGGCTTTTTTTCACATGGTAATTCAGAAAAATGGGAATTTTTCATCTTTTGGCTCTATCCGTCCTAGCAAATTTGGTGTTCTCTAAATTTATTGGTAGAAAGGTAAAGGAAATGTGGAACAGACATAGTTTTTTTTCTTTAGACTCAGTCCAGAAGTGTTATATGTGTATTCCAAAATCTAATCCACACCCCCTTTCAACAGTTTTACAGGGTTACAAAATCAGACATGGATTCATATGCCATGCAGGTTGGATTCAAACATGAGAGAGATTTGACCATGAATTCTGCATCTGATTTTTTTAACTTGACATGTGGGAACTAATTAGAAAGACATAAGTGAAGAAGCCATGTAGTGAGCTGGCAGAATATTGTTCCAGAAAGATAGTTCAGCAAATACAAAGATTATGGAATGGAAATGGTGTTGTGTTTGAGCAACATGAAGGAATTTTATGTTTCTGCGGCTGAGGATGTAAAAGGACTTGACTAAATTTTGGACAGCCTTCTCCTGACTCTAGACCTTGACCTTTATCTCCTAGAGCATTTATTTTAGAAAATTTACAGTGATAAATTCTTTCTTGTTCCCTTTGAAATGTATGGAAATCTCCCAGCCTCTTGCCAGTAACAAGCCTCAGGAAATATCTTTCTCAAGTTACTGAGAGGCATCCTTTTAAATGTGAATGTCAAATAATAAAGCACCCCTAAATTTTCAGCAGTGTCTGCAACAATGGGCTTAAACATAAATAAGATCGTTTGCCTGGTGCAGAATTGGCAAGTGTTTCAATCTGCTGTACATAGGGTTGCTATGAGTCGGACTCCACTCGACGGCACCTAACAACAACAACAACAACAAATTTTCAGCTTCTGGAAGAGAATAGAAGCTTTAGCTTCTGTAGGTAAACTGTTAAAAATTGTAAAAATACCTCCAGTGATGAAGATACATGAAAATTTACTTTTTCTCGTGGTAAAATCAATCCATAAACATGAGTAGCCTGTGATTCTCCCTAATGCAACTCTTAAAGCCTCTACAGCCCTTAGTTTCATTTAGAAAATTGAGTTGAGTTGAGTTGAGTTGAGTCTATCTTACTGGAATAGTTTTGCATAAACTCTTCCCTGCCAGTGTAATCCTACATTGACAGTACTGAGACAATTGAAAGGATTAGGACAAAGTGCATATCACGAATGGAATTTTGACCAGGTGAGGATTGGAGTTTTCTTTTTAGTGAGTGAAAACATCTCTGCAGTTTTGAACAGAGGACTGTCATGGCACATCTCATGTCTTAATCACTTTGGCTGCCATTTGGAGGGTAGTATGGGAGACAGGAACAGAAGAAGTAGTTAAAAGTTTCCTGCAGTAAACTCACCAGTGTGTCATAACAGGAAATAATCCAAGTGAACTGAACTTCAGACAACACTTTCCGACACATTCAGTTGTGTCTATTTTAAATGAAAGGAAAGATGCTCTATGGTGCTTGACTATATATATATATATATGTATATATATATATATATATATATAGTACTTGGGGTTTGAACCCAGGCCTCATGCATGTGTGGAGAGCTGCATGCCAAGTCCATTTTTTTAGTTTTATTTTTGAGTCAGGGTCTCGCTAATTACACAGGCTGCTTCTGTTTCTGGCCTTCAACTCATGATCCTCCTGCCTTGCCTCCTGAGTCACTGGGAGTAAGTTTTGCACCACTGTGCCTGCCATTGTATGGTGATTTTTCACAACCATTGGCTACTTGGTTAGTTGTTGTGGGGTTTGGAGAAACCAGATTGGAAAATTTGTGTGAAGGAGGTCTGGGGAAGAGGCATTTGTTTTTGACCTTTAAGAGGTCAAATGAAGAGGACATATGAAGATATTTGTATTCCATTTGAATGGTTACCAAAGAGTAATGGCCATGTTGTCTTCATTTCCAGCTTGGAATCACAGATTCCAAAGCCATCACCTACCTGAATTCTTCCTGAACTCTGTTTAGTTACTTTGTGCATCCACACGGTCTCTGGTTATTTTATCTCCCTATTTATTTCATTTCACTAATTCCAACATCATTATGAGTTATAATTATTATATTATATTCCCATATTGAATTACACAGCTTCTTGTTTGTTGAGAAATATGTGCTCCCTGGTTAATAGAATTGTTTACAATTTATTTTTTGATTAATTGAGCATTAATATATCATTTAATATATAGCAATAATTAATTTGGCACTTTATTATCAAAAGAAATACTTAGTTTATCTGTTAGTTCTTTTGTTGACTGTTGCTTGGTTGGGTTTTGTTGTACTGAAAGAATTATATTTAAATTTTTCATTGGGTCTTCCGAGATTTTATTATGAGGTGTTGGGAAAATGGCCTTGTGTTTTTCTGAACCTAATGTACATCTCACTTTACATCTATGTGGAAATGACAAAACAAATGAATATGGACTAGGCTACCTTCACTATACAATTTTCTGAGCAGATCTCATCAACTATATAACACTGTGCAGAGACACAATCCCCATAATTATTTCCTCTATATCACTTCCCAAACAATGTCTATCTTGAGTAATGGGAAAAAATGCACAGGAGTATATCACAATATATGAGCTGAAATCTCACAATAGCTGTGAGGTTCTTAAGAGTTCTGTTGAGATATGGAAGAAAATGTGAAATTAGGATCTGTGTATCAGTTTCTTCATTTGTAAAATTGGAATAATAATACTTATCAGTCTCTCTTGGGTGCTGTAAAATTAATTAGAATGTTATAGTTCTTTCAGAATCATGAATAAAAGGAGCTGCACAAGAGCTAACTTTGATTGTAATTCTTAATGTTAATTGTGACAATTAAAAAATAACATTTCTGCACTTTTCCTTGCTTAGTTGGTGATTGGTAATTTGTAAATTTATATTTAAAGAAAGAAAATACAGTCTTAGAAAAACTTTCTGAAATAGAATATAAATTCCACAAAGGGAAGACATTTGGCTTCATCTGATAATATATTTTGAATATACTTAACCATGCCCGATACTATGCCACATATATTTTAAGTGAATACATGTAAAAGGGGTAATATTAACACATGAACATTCATAGTTATATTCAAAAACTTACCACAAACAATATTAATTTGGGTTATTATCTACACCAACAATTTTCTCTCTCACACATGCACACACACACAAGCTGTTTTTCCAAGTAAATAATTGTAATGTACATTTGCTCCACAAGCAAGATCATTTAAATAAATATTAATTAAATAAATATTAAATAAATTAATTAAATATTAATTAAATAGATATTAATTAAAGAGGGAGATTAAAAGAAATGACATCAATATTTTAGGACAACAAAAATTTCTAGATAATGGAAAAATATTAAATTATAAGAATGGTTATCTTAAAATTACAATCTTACAAATTAAGGCATTTTCTTATTAGGTGTTATCGTGTCAAGTCCTGCTGATAGTGACCCTATATAAAACAGTGAGAAAGACTCCTGGACAATGTGCCATGCCTGTGCTTCTCTGTTGTTCTTAGGATTTTCAATGGCTGATTTTTTGAAGATTTTTTCAGGAATGGGCTACGAGATCCTTCTTTGATTTTTTGCAGTGCTGGAGATCAAATCCAGGGCCTCACAGTACGGAGAGCAGCACTCTACCTACTGAGCTAAACTCTAGTCCATTACAAATTAAAGCAAGAATAAATACTACTTTAATTTAAACTTTATCTCACTGTACTGGTGTCGTTTTTATTAATCATTTTTATATAATTGTGATATTTCTTGGATTTTAATGTCTCTGCCTAGATCTTTCCAGTATTACTGTATTATTTTGCTACATTTAGACAGGTATTTAATTTCATGAAATACTAGCAAATTTGCAGACATTTTACTTATCCAATCAAAAACTCTCTAACCTCTGGTTGTGATACAAATCTGAAATTCAAAACAGATATTCTTACCACAAAATTATATTAAGAAGCTTAATTAACAAAAACAATATTATTAGAGTGTCTTGCATTTATGAAACTGGCGAAGATATCTTTTGTTGTTCTGTCAAGAACTTATGAGAATCTATAAAATGTGAAGGGACCCTTTGTTTGTTATATGAGACATCCATTCAAAATTCTTGAAACAAAAACAAATGAACAAAAGCAAAAGAAAAGAGAAACAAAAATCTGCATCGCAATGTCTCTCAGAAATACTACTTTTTAAAACTTACAACTTCTTTGATATTTGTGGGTTGTATGCTGCCTCATCTTCATAAAACTGATCCTCTTGTTCTGAAATACAGGCCTGTTATACCAGGAACACTACCTTCTCTCCACTGGGGAGAGGAAGAAACTTTACACCTTTCCTTGTAGTTCTTTTCTCTTTGTAAATTAATGTCTCATTTATTCCCCATTTAATGAGGAATAATCACCTCCATTCTACAGAAGAGACACTATTAAAGGTTGAATATTTGTGCCTCTCAAAAATCATAAATCCCAAGTGATGATATCAGGAGGTGGGAGGTTTTAGGAGGTTACTAGATCATCAAAATGGAGCCCTCATGAATGAGATTCATTAAGTACCATCCAGTCAGTTCCAACTCCTAGAAACCCTATGTACAACAGAATGAAGCATTACTCAACATTGTGCCATGGACATGATATTTTTTATGTTTAAGTCCATTACTGCAACCACTGTGTCAATCCATCTACTAGAGGGTCTCTCTTTTTTTCCCTGACTGATCAGACTCCCAAATATGATATCCTTCTCCAGGGACTGGTCGCTTCTGACAGCATGTCCCAAATACGTAATACTAAGTCTAGCCATCCTTGCTTCCAAGGATCACTCTGGTTTTGCACTTCTACTAGGACAGATCTGTTGGTTCTTTTGGCAGTCCATGGTATATTCAGTATTTGTCTCCAGTACCCTAATTCAATAGTATCAATTCTCCTGTCTCCCTTATTCAATGTTCCACTTTCACAACCACATGATGTGACTGAAAATGCCATAGTTTTCTTTTCTTTTCTTTTCTTTTCTTTTCTTTCTTTCTTTCTTTTCTTTTTTTTTTTTTTTTTTCAGTACCAGGGGTTGAACCCAGGGACTTGCGCTTGCATGCTTTGCAAGTGCTGGACCACTGAGCTGCACACCCAGCCCATAATTTTACATTTTGAGACAGGGTCTCACTAAGTTATACAGATTACCTTTGGTCTTGAACTTGCAATCCTCCTCCCTCCGCCTCCTCAGCCACTGGGACTATAGGTACGCACCACCACACCTGGCTGAATGCCATGGTTTGAATCAGGTGCACGTTCATTTCAATGTGACATCTTTACTTTTCAACACCTTTAAGAGGTTTCTTGCAACAGCTTTGCCCAATGCAATGTATCTTTTGATTTCTTGGCTGGTGTTTCCATTGGTGTTGATAGTTGAACAAAATCTTGGATAACCTCAGTATTTTTTCCACTTATCTAGAAGTTGCTTACTGATCTAGTTGCAAGGACTTTTGTTTTCTTGAGGTTGAGGCACAATCCATGCTGAAGTCTTGTGTTCTCTAAACTTCATTAGCAAATGTTTCAAATCTTCTTCAGTATCCATAAGTAAACTTATCTCCTCTGCATATCACAAGTTTTTAATGAGTCTTCCTCTTATCCTCATGCCACTTTCTTCTTCATAAGGTGCAGCTTCTCCCATTATGTGCTCAGCATAGAGATTGATGAAGTATGGTGAAAGGATACAGTCCTAACACATCCTTTTCTTGAATGTAAGCCAGATACTATTTCCTTGTTCTATTCAAATGACTCCCTCCTGTTCCATTTACAGATTCCTCATAAGTACAATTAAGTGTTCTGATATTCCTATTCTTTGCAAAGTTATCCAGAATTTATTGTGATTCCACCTAGTCAAATTCTTTTGCATAGTAAATAAAAAATAACAGATATCTTTCTTGTATTCTCTGCTTTCAGCCTAAATCATCCAAAATCAACCATGATCTCCCTGGTTCAACACCCTCATCTAAAACCAGTTTGATTTTCCAGCAGTTCGTGGTAAATACACTGCTGTAGTCCCTTTTGAAAGACCTTTAAAAATTTTTACCTGCATGTGGTATTAATGACATTGTTCAACAATTTCCACATTCAACTGAATCCCCTCTGGTGGGAATAGGCACAAATACGGATCTCTTCCAGTCAGTTGATCAAATAACTGTTTTTCAAATTGTATGCTGACTAGTGTGGACCAGTCATCAACTCCAGTGCTGCATCTGTTTGTTCAAATATTTCAATTGATATTCCATCAGTTCCTGGAGACTTATATTGTAATATTTTTATACTATTTTATAAAATACTTTATTGAGCTCAAAATTTGGTTTTAAATTCATTTGTTTTGATGTATATGATTCTTACGTTTTCATTTTCACTAATATATTGTAATTGTATAAATATATTGCCAATTGTTATTATGCTGGAGTATGCTCTGTGTGTGTTGTATTTTTTGTTACAACACTGATACAAGTATATTCATAAATGATTCTCAATGTACATGTGTTTCTAGGATAGATAAACAGGGTAGAACTGTTAATTACAGAATAAGTGCTTTCATGTCCATCTTTATTGGGTTACATCAAACTCATTTCAAAATGATTGTAACAATTAAAGCACTCATCAGTCAATGTTCATATGACAATATGATATTAGGTGATTTTTTCCATCTGTGGAACTGCATATCAGTGTGGCTTTTGCTTTCATTTTCCCAATTATTGATGAATTTAACATGGTTTCATAAATTTTATGAGCTACTAGTGCTGCTTTTTCAGTGAAACTTATGAAATTATTATTTATCTCTTTTTATTGATTTATAATAATTATTTATTATGTATACTGGATACATACCATGTTGCAGGACCATTATTACCCACCAATCTACATTATTCCCTCCTGAACTGGGAATGTTAGGTAGATATTTTTGTTATATAAGAATTTACATGAAGCATAAATGATAATTCAATTATTGAAGCTATAAACTATGTCTGAGTCTGCAGGCATAAGATTGTAGCATGCCAAACCGTTAGATCTCTGAAACTAAGCAGGATCTAGCCTGGTTAGTACTTGGACAGAAGATCGCCTGGGATCACCAGGTATTGTAGGCTTGGGAAAAGAACCCAGCAACCCACTCCCAAAAAACAATCTGCCATTGAAAACCCTATGAATAGCAGAAAAACACTAACAATAGTGTTTTGCCTCTTGTACCTAGGGTCGCTGAATCAGACACCAACTCCACAGCACCTAACAACAACATAAACTATGTCAAGAGGAACAATGTGTTTCTCCTTGGTTCCATGTACAAATGTGTACTGAAGTTTATTCTTCAATCAAATTAAGATTTTTTTCTAGTCACCTTCACTACTGAAGGTCTGAGGTTGATAAAGCTGGTAGGTTTGTACCAATTTACACCCTGATTACATGAAGAAATGAAAGTCTTGTTTTTAATTGTGTCTTGGCTGATTGTTATTTCATTTTGTCTTCTTGAAAAATCCAGGAAAATCCTCTAGATCTGTATTATATATTCTCTAGATCTAGTATTATATATCCAGAAAAACATCAAAACAAAAATAGCACTCCACCCTCACTCATCCATTTACACATTCACGAAAGGAAGAGTCTACATTGACTACAATAACATTCAGCCTTTTTTTTTTTTCCTTATCAACACTTGGAATTCAACCCAGGAGTTCACACATACTTTGCAAATCTTCTTTCACTGGGTTGTGGCTCCAGTCTATTCTTTATTTTTTGAATCAGGATCTTACTGTTATGCAGGCCCCTCTGGCCTCAATCTTCCTGTCTCCATTCTTAAATTGCTGGGATTATAGGTGTGTGTCACCTCACGTGGATTAGGACATTGATTTTTATTACATTTTAAACGTTGAATGAAGGAAGGAGGCTATTATATGTTAGGTGTTAGTTTCCACACCTATAAATCATCAAATAATGTTAATCTGCCCTAGTTCTTGTTACTCTATGTTATCATGAATACTCATCATATTAGAATGTCTTGCCAGCATGTAAACTACTAAACTTCCAAAATTATTCCTTAGAACTTGAGAAAAGTCTTCCTTCCATGAATATGGTCAAGGAATAAATGATAACATTGAAATATAGTAATAGTTCTTTTAATTGGTAGTTAATCATCAAGTACACAGTTTTTACTTTGCTTCCTTCTCTCTCCTTAAAAGATGGGAATCATGGTAGACCATCCTGTGTGTGGTTGTACTCAGCAGCAGTGCCTTTGTTCACACCTTCAGTCTGTATTTCTAGAGTCTGTCACTGCTATAGAAGCACAAATCGGAATCCTAAAATTATTAAAGCATTTTAGGGATGAAACAAGAAGCAAAATAAACATTCTTAGCATATTTGTTTAATCAAATCATTTTTCTAGCGATGCTGCTGTTAGATGCTATTGAGTCAGGTCCTACTGGGAGCATCCCTATGTAAAGAAGAATGAAACACTACCCAATACTATGGCATGTTCAGCAGTATGTCAGTGCTTCCCTGCTATTCATAGAGTTTTCAATGGCTGATTGTTTCAGGAGTGGGCTTCCAGGTCCATATCACATTTTATGCAGTGCTGGATATAGAACCCAGGGCCTCAGAGAATGCAGAGCAGGATTCTACCAACTGAGTTAAACCCCAGCCTTTTCTAGAGATATGCTGCTGTTGTTGTTAGGTGCCCTCAAGTCAGGTCTGACTCATAGCAACCCTCATAGGATTTTCAATGGCTGATTGTTTGGGGATTGCTCAGGGAGTGGATTGCCACATCCCTTTCCCATCAAGAGATATAGAAAAAGAATATGAGGCTGTAATTCACTATGTTCTCTTTACTTGACAAAATTTACTAATACCCCAAATTAGTCAGTATATTCCTTTTAAGCACAGCACTGAGAATTTTAAATAACAGAAAGTAATAGAAGTTTTATCACACATGAAAAACAATTTAATCAATTGCTATAAATATATACAAAATAGAAAAAGACAAGAAAAAACTTGCATTTGCAATTTAAAGCTATCGGGCAGGTGTGTAATGTCACATGCCTGCAGAATCCTATTTATAAATGCACATTTTAATACCAACTCATTGGCCCTATTCATTACGGGGAAAAGTGCTGATTAGAAACAATTTTCATTTTTTCAGTGCACCCCAACAGTTCATTCTTTCTAAAAAAATCTTTCTAATTAGATAGTTGAGGCTCATTTTAATGCATTCATAAGTTTTATGAATTCATAAATATTATTTCACTTAGATTGTTGCATAAGGAATATATACATATGTATACACATTTACATGATATATAAATTATATATGTATGCACATATGTGGAAGAGAAATAGAAAAGATAATCATACAAGGACTTTAAAAAGAAAATAAAAAGTGGACAATGAGTATAATAAATTGTATTATATCCTTTAATAGCTCAAAAATAAAAGTGTTATGACTTTTAAAAGCTATGAAATCCAACACTGTTAAAAATTAAAAATAATTTTTCTATGCTTTTCTGGGGTATCTCTCATATTTTATCTTCAAAGAAAATGTTACTATTTGGAATTCTGGCACATCCTAAACCAGATCTCATAAAACAGGTATTTAATTCTGTGATTGTAGCTTTTAAGGTAAAAGTGAGATATGATTTGATTTATGTTATAGAAATATACGTTTAAGCATCAATAGAAAGTGAGGATATTTGTGAGCCAAACATAGAAGTCGGGGAAGTTAGTTAGGAGGCCATGGATACAAGGTGAAAAAGGGATGATGAGCCTATAAACAATACAGGTAGCTGTGGGGATGAAAAGTAGAAGACAGATCACAAAGATATTCAGGAGATGGAATTAACAAGATGTGCTGACTGATTGAATGTGAGAGATGAGATAAATGGATGAGTTGAGGATCATAATGAGGTTTCCTAGCCTGGGTGACTCACTGAATAGTGATTTCATTAACTGAAAGGAAAAGTAAAGAGGAAAGAGCAATTTTGGAGAGGAACATAGCAACTTTAACCCGGAAAGCATGGAAACTAAAATCTTTCATGGGCATCTACACATAATCTATCTAGTAAGCCTTTTTAGAATACTGGTCTATATTTCATGACTGAGTAGATATAATTAATGCAGCTTTTAGAACTCTCTGGAGTAAAGGATCACTCTTATGAAGGAATTAAGTTAGTCAAGTAAAATCACAGAGAATGAGTTGAGAAAAACTCCAATAATTGAAAACTGCAAAATTCAGAAACTGAAAGGTTGTTGCTGTTGTTGTTCTTAGGTGGCATGGAGTCAGGTCTAAATCATAGCAACCCTATGTACAACAGGGAAACACTCCCCTACACTGTGTCATGTCAGGCACTATTGTCAGTGCTTCTCTGCTATTCATAAGGTTTTTAATGGCAGATTGTTTGGGGAGTGGATTGTTAGGTCCTTCTCCCTAGCCTGTAGCACCTAGTGTTCTCAGGCAGTCTCTCAACCGAGTACTAACCAGGCCAACCCTGCTTACCTTCCGGATCAAGTGGGATAGGATGTCAGGGGACTATGGCCGCAGGTATAAGAGGTTGTTGTTGTTGTTAGGTGCCACCCTGTCAGACTCATTTCAACCCTTATAGGGTTTTCAGTAGCTGATTGTTTCGGGATTGCCTGAGGAGTGGAATGTCTTATCCTTATTCCGTTTCTGCAGTGGTGGGAATTGATCTCAGGACCTCAGATACTGCAGAGCTGCACTCTACCAACTGAGCTAAATCCCCACCACAAGAGGTTGTTAGTGAAAGGAAAATCAAAGCAGAAGGCAAAAACAGTGATTAGAAAGAAGAGCACATAGGTAAGGGACTGGGTATTGTATCACTGAGCTCCAAGAGAGAAGAAGAGGTCTGCATTATAAATTGCTGCAGAAATTTGAGATTTCACAATTAAAGGGTCATGGCTGAATTTTAGAGCTGTGCTCAAAGGACGTTTTGGGACAGATGCCAGTTTGGAATTGGTAGGAAGATAAACCAGAGGGTAAATACACATGAGCCTACCAAACTCTTGCCAATAGTTACCTTCTGCATCAAATCAACTTAATTTCATTGTAGGACTACTTTACTGCACATTGGTGGAGCTAACTCTAGATTGGCACTGATATTGTTCTATTTAGTTTTTTATAACTATGAGCCTCCACCTTTAGCTAATACATAACAGAAATTAGTTCTATGGATTAAAGACATTAAAACTGAAATTACAATTATCTCCCTCATTCTTTCTTGGGAAGTTGCAATATTGCAAGGTGTGTAAGTCCCCCTCCCTTGAATGGTTTGATTTGTGGTCTAGTTTAGATTTGAAACACCTTCCAAAGGCCTATGTGTTAAAGACTTACTCCTCAATTTGGTACTATCTGGAGATGGTAGAAACTAAGAGGTGAGACCATTGAAGAGGAAAGTTGGACTTCAGGCCCTTCCTCATCTCTTTCACTTCTCCATCATGAGGTGAAAGGCTTTACTCCACCACACATCCTCACCATGATGTGCTGCCTCATCCTAGGTCCACAAGCATCAAGGTCAACCAACCAAGTCTCAAATCATGAGCCAAGAAAAAAACAAACCAAAACAAAACCAAAAATATCAAAAACATCCTTTCTTTTTATGTTGTTTATCTCAGATACTTTTTCATAATAATGAAATACAAGCTAAAACACAGCATCATACTGCATGATACAGCATGCTGTATAGGTACAGCATGATAGCTATGGTAAAGACCACTTATGCCCTGAACAACAAGGTTTACTTGATTTGTGTTTGAAAAGAGTATCTGAGACAAAAAGTACATATGGAGAGATTAAGACACGATCAAACAGAATATATTTTAGAATGTTGTTGTTGTTAGGTGCCATTGAGTCAGGTCCATATCATAGTAACCCTATGTACAACAGAAGAGAACACAACCCAACATTGTGCCATGTATACAATTATTTTCATGTTTAAGGCCATTGCTGCAGCCACTGTGTCAGAATGTCAGAATGTCTTATTTTATAAATGTTAGAATGTCAGAATGTCTTATTTTATAAAAAGCGAGTAAATAATGAATAGAATTAAAGGCACTATGGTAATATCATTAGGTAAATCTGGTGCAGTCTCCTTTGAGATCATACAATATCTATCAATTTTAATTTTGTTTCTATAAAACACAGATTAGATTATTCTAACAGCAAACAGGATCTGCTTAAGAACTTGGCAATAGAAGCTACTATTATGGAATATCTTCTTTTTGGCTTAAACCTGAGGTCTACCCTGGCAAATGTTCACCACTTAAGTTGTTGGTCGGGGTCCACTTAAAAACACTGTATTGCCTAATAAATGCCCTTCACTTGATTTAAAATTGCCATCTTTTATATATATAGTACTTCCATATGTGCAACGTACAATTTAAAAGTAACTTAGCATATCATATAGGTTTCTTCCAGGAAAGAGATAGCACATTCAAATTCCGATAAATTGAGGGGAATTTAATAAAATAAATATATTCTTAGTGGCAGAAAAGGGTAGGAGCTATCTCAGAGATAGTGAAACATGTGGGGCTAGCAAGGTTCCCATACCTTAGGGAACAGTTGTGGAGAAAGAAGCAGTGACCAAGAAACTATCATGAGAAGGCTGCGAGACAATGCACAGAAGCTGAGGGCTTCCTGAAGATGGTCAGACAGCTGCAACATGGCCAGGAGAATGTATAGAGCACAAATGGCTCATTCCATCCTGCTTGCCTCATTTCCATCTCTGCCAATGATCCCAATGACGAAACCCAGAGGGCAAGGGAGGTTACTGGTGTCACCAGTAGAAATAAGCTTCCAGGGGTGTAGCTGAACAGAGAATCATGAAGAATATATATCCACAGCTGTACCACCCTGGCATCAGAACACATCAGATCTCAGAAGCTAAGCAGGGTTGGGCCTGGTTAATACTTAGATGGGAGATCATCTGGGAATATCAGGTGCTATAGACTTGGGAGAAGAACCTGGCTACTCACGTCTGAAAGTATCAGTCATCAAACACTATGTATAGCAGAGAAGCATTGACAATATTGTCAGGAATGGCCCAGTGTCCGGTAGTGTTTTGCCTGTTGTACATAGGGGTTCTATTAGTTGGACCTGACCTGAGGGCACCTAAGAACAACAACATATACATATGTACACCTTGAATGAGAGGATGTGCAACACATGTAGTCCTCAGGCATCCAAGTGTTCCTGTAAGTCTTGTCCAGTTCCATTTGTTTGATACCCAGAATTCTTCCATTCCATATTCCTTACTAATTTGCTATCCATTGGTTATCAAATGAAGAAGGTAGGAGGAGCAGAAGCAAATCAAAACACTATGCCTTAAAGGAATCCATTTAGGGAGATTTTAAGTTTCCCAAAAAAGGCCAATGAAGTTTTAATGAGCAGATATTGAATAAAAGGAGTTCAGTTGACTGAGGAGGAGCCAAAAGAGAGACAGAGATTTACCAGTAATCCAGACTAATTCTATCAAATAATTTAAACTAATTCTTATGAATATTTCTTTCCTGTGTTAAAGGAATTTGCCTGAAGAAATGGAGCTGAATTCAGAGGAGGGGAGGTTTAAATCAGAGGCCTAAAGAAATCCAAAAGATCTTATGGTTTAAAGGATTTTAATTTTGTTCTAAATCTGATTCTGCCTTTTAATCTTGTCAAAGGAGTCCTTTAATGCTATTCATTATGTTTCTCTTGTATTTTTATAGGTACCAATAAGAGAGCTGCTTAAGAAGAGAAAGCTCTTTAAAATCTTTAAAAATTTGTTCTTTTACACATAGAAGCCTTTGTAATTCCAAAGATCCATTGTCTGGCCACTAAAAATTAGGATCTGCAATGGTGTATTTACTCAAATTCAGTCTCTTCATGGAAAAAGTAGAAGGTGGATTTTTCCAGGTTTAGGCATATTTTTATAATGAAAGCAAGAGGCATCTGAGAAGAGGGTACAGAAGGGGCAACCTCATGGTCCTCCAAAATTCACTCTCAGAAATAGACTGAAGAAAACTAAAAGACTCTTGTTGCTATGGACATTTAAGGATCATATTTAGTTACAGATGTCTCTAGCATCTCCAGGGATATATAAGCACATGGGCACTTGGACACATGGACATCCAGGGGTACCTCAGGTCACTTTCACCCTGGGTTCAATCCCTAATACCGGAGAAAAAAAGGAAAAAAAGAAAAGAAAAGAAAGAGAAGAAAAGAAGAGGAGAAGGGAAGAAAAGAAAAAAGAAAAGAAAAAAAGAAAAGAAAAGACAAGACAGAAAGGAAAGAAATAAAACCAAAATCTCTTCTGACAGTTTGAACTATTCTAATAAAGAGCATATTGTTTAAAATCTTACACATATAGACCTCCCAGTACTTTCGGGTGCGTCACCAGTACAAGATAACAATTGTATCCTCCAAATGGTGGATACCAAGAGAGAATTTTCTCACTTGGTCAAAGGTGAAGTTCTTATGGACATAACATAAGATCAGAGAGAAACCTCATTTGATTTTCCTTTCTAAATCCCATGTCAAAGTATTTTCTAAACAGATGCCAATCTGATGAGAACTACAAAACTCACCAGTCTGCA
Source organism: Pedetes capensis (assembly GCA_007922755.1). Taxonomy (NCBI): domain Eukaryota; kingdom Metazoa; phylum Chordata; class Mammalia; order Rodentia; family Pedetidae; genus Pedetes; species Pedetes capensis. The sequence continues at coordinate 28,429 of VMDO01018779.1, forward strand.
GGGCCAGCTTGCACAACAGCCTTTTAAGGCTTCAGGCCATGTTCTACATATGGAACTATCCTTAAGACAAGCAGCACAGAAAGACAAAGGGAAAAGCAAAAGAGGCTATTTCTGAAAGAGATCAGACAATGAATACCAAAATCAGAATATATGAGAGTCAATACCTTTAAAGATGAGTCCAAACAATTATAAAAATGTTTCTCTATTAGTCTAAATTTGGAAAGGAAAAAAAAATACAGAGGTCTTTATGGTCCTCTCGTCCAGATTCCACAGAAAGAGGCCAGGAACTTGGCTGTAAGAAATGCTTACCCTTTTGTTGCCATGTCAGGATCTGTGTTCCCTTGGTTACGACTTCCATAAAATCAGAGCAGCTTTGGTTGATTTGAGTCATGGCATCAAATTTGTATGGGCAAAAGGAAATTTCCCTTCTGATCTTTGTACCATTGCTAGGATAAACTGATACAGGCCAATGAAACAGAATAAAAGATATACTAGCTTCTTACATGTATGTAGACAATCATATAGTGTAATTCCCCTTCTATACAATGTTATTCAGAAATGTATGTATGCTTCTTTCAATAGGCGAAAAGGAGAGCGGGAATACAGATAATTTTTACAGGAATGGTAAATGATTTTTAGCAGAACTTGATGGGCTTGGAAAATGTACAATGGCCTGGAATAAAGTTTAGTTGTCCCACAAAATAAAAGGCAATGAAGTATAGCAAAGGTCTGTTCAGGTATGTTGACACAATCAGAAATATGAATTTATTACTGAAAATTCAGAGAAGAGAACAGAAGTAATTGTTTCTTTATTGGTGGGTCTGGACTTAGGCAGATAAAGTAGCTTCACAGACTGTCTTTCCCTAAGCTAAGAGATACCAGAACAAAGTAGGGTCCAAGGATGTTAGATTCTGAGATAGGTTCTAAGGCTTCTCAGTGTGTCAAAGCAACAAGTTTTATTTTATTGTTTTTGGAGCCCAAATAATAGCCAGCACACCACAACAGCAAGATATATTCCGAAATTTATGGATTTGTCTAGTACAACATGGAATGGACTCCCCCCCCCCCCCCGCACACCAAATTTTAAAAAAGTAGAAAGAGAGAGAGAGACAGAGAGCAACTTCTGACTTGGGCAAGAGAGATCATCATGTAAGTAAAATGCAATAGCTTAAAGTCATGAAACCTTCCATTTACCTGTAGTTATACCACAAACCATCTGTTAATCTATTCATCCCTCATTTTCTCAATCTATAAACTGATAAGATTGAGAGAAATGACTGCTGAAGATTTCTCTTCTGCCACCCATGTCTTTCTTGCCAATTAGAATTTAGATAAATGATAGATAGAACTTTACGTGTGAAGAAATTAAGGTTTACTCTCTTTCATATGTCTTTGTAAATGTGTTCAAGACACATCAATATGAAATTGTAATCAATAAAAATCCAGCAATTGCTGTTCTAAAAAGAGCAAGCTAACAAGATTATCAATAAAACAAATACAAAAGCAAATAGAACAAAGAGCAAAATCAAGTTCTAACTCAACCAATATTTTAAAATAAATGTCAGAAAAAGCTAGACACATGAGTATGTATGACAAAGAAGAGTGTATGTCTTTGTGGTACATTTCTGTAGTTTGATGGTCTATTTTTATCTCATCTGTAAGACTGGTCTTATATCTTAAGAAATGCAATCAATAATCAAACACAGCCGTACCGGCTTGCCTGGCAGTTCCCATATTTTAAAATACAAATAAGATTTTCCTTCAAAAGGAAATATATTTTCATGCCATTGATGAACATAAATTCTGTCCTTTTGAAACATCATGTCTGATAATAATTAAGCTTCTATTAAGTCTGTTGTTTATTTTTCAGTTCAAATTTACTTAACAGCCATTAAAATCTCAGCGTTTGCATTTGCCTGTAGTGAAATTCTTCTATGTGCTTCTCTGTGATTCACAGTAGGCAGTCAAGCCTAATAATAATGACATGCTAATATTATATACAAGAGAATCCAAGTAGTCAGAGAAATTGATATATGAAATGTGTTATTTTTAGGTGTTGTTGAGTTGGGTCCAACTCATAGCAACCCTATGTACAACAGAACAAAACACTCTCTGACACTGTGCCATGCCTGACACTATTGTCATTGCTTCTCTGGTATTTGTAGGGTTTTCAATGGCAGATTGTTTCTGGAGTAGATTGCCAGGTCCTTATCTCTAGCATGTAGCACCTAGTATGCCCAGGCAGTCTCCCATCCAAGGACTAACCAAGCCAACCCCTGCTTAGCTTCAGCGACCAGGTGGGACCAGATACTAGGGTGCTATGGCTACAGACAAGATATGAAAAGATGTTTTAAAATTAATATTTATTTTAATGTGCAATTTTTATCAGTTTGGGTGCTTAAGGAAGTAGCTTTTCACTAGTGTTATGTACTCTTAAGATGCTTTGTTTTTCTTTTGGGTTAGTTGGAATGAAATTCATCATAGGTTAATGGAAAGTGAGTAGAGAACGATTGGAGGTAAAATAGAATTTAAAGTATAGAGAACTTGGTTGTGGAATCCAGTGGGTGTGTTTCAGACCTTGACTAAACAATAAAATAACATGATTTCATTTAAAAAGTTAAAAGATATTTTCTTATTATCAAATTATCTCCACAATAATCTAAAACACAAAGGACATAAAAAAGGAAATGAAGAAAAGTTAAAAAACTTTAAGGCCTCAAGAAAACTAGTGTATATACCTTGTAGTAAGTAATTGTCAACAAATGCCTTCCAGAAAGAATATATTAAGTGAAAATCCAGTAAATACATTGACACAGTGCCTTTAGGGTTTATGAGCAATATTACTCCCTGTCTCTGCTAGATTACTGATCAAGTTGAGAAATAAAAAAAGTAGTTGACGTGTAAAGACTTGATAGAGTTGCTATTAAAGAATATATATATATATATATATATATATATATATATATATATATATATATATTATATATATCACAGACAAACACTCTTCTTTGTCATACATACTCATGTGTCTAATATATATATACATATATGTATATATACACACACATATATATAGCATGTGTATATATATGTGTGTATATATATGTGTTAGGTGTATATATATGTGTGTGTGTATATGCATTAGTTCTTGGATGGGAGACTGCCTGGAAACACCAGATACTGTAGGCTTGGGAGAAGGACTCAGAAAACCATTCCCAAAATCTGTCATTGTAAACCCTATGAATGGGTCACAATGAAAAGCATGTCAAAATGAATCACATTATGATGTATGTTAAAAATTTCTAAAAAACAAAACAAAACAAAACAAAACAAAACCTATGAGTGGCAGAGAAGCACTGACAATAGTGTTTCACCTATTGTACATAGGGTCACTATGAGCCAGACACTAAACAATGGCACCTAACAGCAACATATGCGTGTGTGTGTGTGTGTGTGTGTGTGTGTGTGTGTGTATCAGTGAATCCACTTTTTAATATCAAACCACAGAATTAGAAAGCAGTGGCCACCCAGCCCTAGGAGGAGAGTAGTGGAATTCCAAATTCTTGCATGTAATTCCTCATTATAAAGAGACAGGGAATATGACATGAATAAATGTCTTTCCTAATGAAAGGAACCATCATGACTAGGGAGTAAATGCCTCACACTATTTTTTAAAATGCTTAATATCAAACAATTGGACACAGAAAAAGACTTAAAAACAACATAGGACTTGACACAGGCAGCATCATAAGGGACCCTATTCCTCCAGATACAAAGAAAAAAAAGTCAGCAGCACTTGTATGATAAAAGTTGATTCTGTACTGAAACAGAGACCCCTCACTTGTCACTAAGTACCTTCATGTTTTCAACCATCTCTGAGTGAGGAAACAACTGGCACACAGTGCAATCGCCATAGTTTCTTTGAAATAATTTTCCTGAATCAGCTGATATTACATGTATAGCTCAGGCTAGATAAAGGGAATTGAGTGCTAGATTTGATTTTTATTCTGTATGTTAAGAAATTTGAATAGAGAATCTGCATTTTGAATATGTATTTAAAAGAGAGAGAGTTTTATTTCTGATGTGAAAATTTTATAGTAGCTAGGTTATTATTGTTATTGTATACTCTTCTTCAGATTAAAGGCTTCCTTTATAATATATCTTTACCAGACAGATATTTTCCTAATAGGAATCATTTGATCATTTCAATCAATAGCTAGAGCGAATGTTGATCAAACCAAATATATAACCTGCTTATGGAATGAAGATTTACTTAAGAAACAGGTTTTTTAAATCAAAATGAATTCCATAATATAATAATATGATAGTTTCAACTGTCTCTAACAACATAAATGTTAACACCTGGCCCTCACATTTCAATTTTACATAAATGAGATTTTAGCGTCTTAAAGTATACATATATTTTTGTCATTTTAAATTTAACAACTTAGTAAAAATCAAAGTGGTTTCCTTTCTTTAGAGTGGAAGAAGATTAAAAATTACAGAAATATTGACTGCTATCTCTTAGGGAAAAGTAGAATATTGGTGCATTGCTATAAATACTACCACCAATTTGCAGACAGAGTATATTTAAAATAAAGAGGTGAAAAGTTAAAATTGTGCTATTTATCCATTGCATTTACTATAGATTGAAAGAGATTTGTAAGTCAAAAGAAGTGAAATGAAAGCAAGAAAAGGTCAAAGAAAGTAACCAAGATAGAATGCAGAATAGGTAAATGTGCCCCTAGGGAAAAACACAACAGGAAAGGCATAAAGATAATGGCACATAGCTCAACCTAGATATAGAGAATTCGGTGCTAGATTTGGTCTGAAATACTGTGTGTTAAGTAACTTGAATAGAGATTTTCCATTGTGAATATGTATTTAAGTGCTTCTACTTTAGATAAATGTTTGTTTCATTGATTGCTGAGCCCAATAATGATAGTATCTTAATGGGGTTTTCTTGGCCAGATGCTCATGCTACAAGTGAATACAAGTTCTTCCAGAGTGCCTGGGCCTACACCATTGGAGATAGTCTTCTTTAAAGTTGATTGAAGCATAGTAGAGTGAAGAAAGTCAGTTCAGTATAAGGAAAAAATATTTTATGTCAAAATTGGTATTCAGCAAAAGATGGTAGAAATGTTGGGCAAGGAAAAGTTTTTATGATTATGGAATTTATAATTTTCTATTTGCTTTATTTAAAGTGAGTGCAATCCTATAACTAAGATCTACTATGTGATAGGTTATATTAGCATTATGTTTTCCATTTCATATCTGTTTAATCTTCCCTGATTTGTGTGTATCATACAAAGGTAGAGAGAAATCCTATAATTACCATTACCATTCATCTTATTTATTAATGAATGCAAAACCATTTTACTGTTCAAAATCACTAATGTTTTGCTTGGTTTTTCTTGGCTACTAAGGATTCATTGTATCTCCTGATCTATTCATACAAATTTCATTCATGTTGAATTGAATTACTAATGAAAATGCTTTTTTTGTACTACATAGTAATCAGTGTGCTAATTGTTTTAAAATATAAGTCTTTCCTGGATATTTCTTGATATTCTAAGCATGTGATAGTAATAAATTTTATGAATGTTTCTAAAATGATGCCTTCAAGGCTGTGGTGGTACATACCTATAAACTTAGCAATTTGGGGGGTAGAAGCAGGAAAATCACAAATTCCAGGCCAGATGCAACCTACATAACATAGGTAGATCCTGTCTCAAGATAAAAAATTAAGAAAGTCCTCAGGTCCAGCTCACTGGTAAAGCACTTGCAAAGTATGCATGAGGCGCTGGGTTTAGCCTCCCACTACTACAAATAATTACTTATTTAATTAATTAATAAAATGATGCTTTTAATTAATGATGTAAAAAAAGATTAACAAACTTCCACACAAAGTTGAGCAAGGAAGCTCACACTTTCAATTCGAGCATCAAGGGTTAGAAGGAGGCTGAAGCAGAAGAATCACAATTCAGAGGCCAGTGTTGGCTACATAGCAAGACCTTGTCCCCCCAAAAACAATCAAAAACTAGAAAAAAATAAACCTTACATCCATACAGTATTTCGTGTTTTCAAATTGTTTTATTTTCATAATTTCATGGAACCTCTTCATAACACACAATGACGTAAATTAGTAGTAAAGTACAATTAAGCTCATTTAATGGCAGAGAACCTGAGCACTTAGAAAAATATAAGTGAAAAGTTTGACTAGACACTTTGGTAAAGCTGTGGGTAAATTGATAGTAAATACCTGACTGTTTCACCTATTCAGGAAATGTGATTAAAAATAAAATCTTTTCCCAATAGTCAAATCCTGTACACAAAATAATTGTGAAAGAAAACACTTTTAATATTGAAAATACATTAAGCCAGAACATGATGTGCATTGCAAACAATCCACAAGGACACTGCAAGAACAAAAAGAGCTGTCACTCCCTTGTATAGCCAAGGATATAAAACCCACTACATGTTTGGTGTTGTTATAATTGTAAATGCCATTGAGTCAAGTCCAACTCATAGTGACCCTACGAACAACAGACGAAACACTACCCGACACTATGCCATACGCAGTACAATTGTCAGTGCTTCTCTGCTATTTATAGGGGTTTCAATCACTGATTGTTTCAGGAGTGGGTTGCCTGGTCTTTCTCCCAAGCCTTTATCACCTGGTATTCCCAGGTGGTTTCCCATCCAAAGACTAACTAGGTTCGACTCTGCTTAGCTTCAAAGATCTGAGGAGATCAGATGCCAGGATGGATGAACAAAAACAAACCTAATCTCTAAGTAAGATAATGCAACAACACCAGTTGTCACTCACCATTCATCCTAAATTTACCTGAAAATTGGAATGGCTATCTCTTTAGGTGATGTGATTTATCCAGAGGAAAAACAAACTTCTCTCTACGGACAGGAAGTAATTTTGTAACTTGGAGCTAGAGGCTTACCAAAGTCAGGCTTCTCCTATTCCATAGAAGAGGGAGATCTGCCATGATGTTTGCCTTTCAGAGATGTTCCCAAGGCTGACAAAATGCCAATCTGCTCTTTGAAAGAATTGCATACATTTCAAAGCGTAAGAAAGTGTTTATAATGAAAACTTTTCTAAGTGTTGGAAACAAAAAAGGAGGAGAGGAATCTCTATGCTCATTTTCAACAGGAAGAATGAAGTCTCCCAATTTTTATTAGTAAGCCTCCACCTAGAGAGAATATAATGATCAATAATGCTTGCTACTGTTCTTTGGCACCTCATCAGTGAGGCCAAGCAAGGATATGGAAGCAGAGCCATTCTGTTGTGAAAAGGGGAGCTTTGTTGGGTGACTTCTGCTCAAAGATTTCCTGACGGTGTAAGGTAGTTAGACAGGTATGAGCAGACCAGTGGAGGAAAAAGGTATTAAAAATGGTTCGCCCTTTCAGTCATGATGTGGGACAGACCTCCTAGGACATCATATGGGACAGTCCAGGACATCAGAAGGTCTAATGCGTCCTGTCCTCTAATGGAGATTAATGACTACCTGAGTCCTCAGATTATGCACAAGATAGATCATTCGAAAGTATCCATCTTTGAGCTCATTCTTTTGAAGTATACTAAAAACAAGTCCATCAATCCACTTTATAAAATAATGATCTTAGGTTGCATACACCCTAACCCACAAAAGACTACTAACCAGCATGAGGCGTAAGGGTGGAATGTACTTGAATTCTTGCCCAGAGCTCATATGACACTGCGTAGACCACTGCCTTACTCTGGTTTCAATCAAACTAGTAAGAGGACAGAAATCAGTAACCCCATCTCTCAGGTTGCCCACCTTCTCTATATATACAATGTGGATTTTCTTGTAAAAAAGTTTCCTTAACTTTTCTTCTGCTGTCTTTTTTCTTCACCTGGTCATTCTACCCCAAAATCCAGGGTTGCCCCAGGTTTTTTCCAGGTTTATCCAAGCTTTTCCCAGTATCTCAATTTTCCCTGGCAGTAATTATTTTAGAGTTTTAAAGTAAGCTTTGTCTATATTCTGCTCTATACCCTGTTTCTCTTTCTTAAATTTGTTCAAAGGAGATCACAAGGAACAAGGTATTGCTGCTGGCTTCCTGGTAACAGTGGTTCCCTGGACACCCCTTTCCTAATAACACTGGTTTTGGCCAAAACATCTGTATACAGCATGTCTGACTAGGAACTTCCATTCAACCTTGCTTTTCTTCTGTTTCAGTTGAGTCAGACTTCTACTGCTTTCTGAAGACTTTTTCTGCCTTAACTGGCTCTTCCTCTATTTACTTTCAGCCATTTAGCCAAATAAAATCCTAACAAAATCTTGGTATTTGTTCCTTGGAAAACCTAGGTTAACACATTATAGGCATACAGAATAGGATAATCACTGGAGTGGTATCATTCAAAATTGTTGATATGCTTACCCTTTAATACGGCAATTTTACATAAATCCAAAATAAAGTATTTAAAAAATTATACATTACAACAACATTGTAAACAGCAGGAGACTGGAAAGAACATAAGAAGATGAGTTCAAGGAGATAGTATATATTAAAACAATGGAATGCTATGTAAATATCTATAAAAATGATTGAGGCTACTATCAGCGTAGAAATATGGAATGACCTTCAGGGTATATTTTTAAAGGATTCATCTATTATTGGCAGAAAAGTGTACATATCAATTTAACTTTTGTAAAATTAAAAAATAATAAAATCATATTTTCACATTTGGTATAGTTCCGTACTGATATACTAGCAATGTATAATACGTTAAGAAATATTTTTTTTTGAAAATGGAACAGGACAAATTTGATAGGAAAAGGGGCACAATCAACTTTTCTCAAATTATATATTTTATTGAAATTTGAATCATGTAAATATATGATCAAATAAAAAGTTAAGCTAAATAAAAATTAAATGAAGGTTTTTTGGAGACATGAAAGCAATTAAGTGTCAAATTTTTAAAAAGAGAATTAGCATCTTATATTATTTTTGAAGGGCTGGGATTTAGCTCAGTTGGTAATGTGCTGTTCTGCACTTTCTGAGGGTCTGAGTTCAATCCCCAGCACCATAAAAATGGAAGGAGGTTGTGACAGTTCACTCTTGAAATAATCCTGAAACAGTCTTTGAAAACCCCATAAGGGTCACTATGAGTCTGACACAACTTGAAGGCATCCAACAGCTATTACTTTTGAAATCTTTATTTTTCCTCTGTGCACTAGCTTGTTATAAATAATCCATTTGCTCATTTACTAAGTACTTTTCAAGTATCCACTATTCACCTGTCACTGTGTTTGGTCTGGGAGAAGTAAATAAGGTAGATAAAATCCCTATTTTCATGGAACTGTATCTTCTGTATTTTGGACATGTTGTTAAGTGTGACCAATCCCTGCACATCATGTTTAGGAGACTGACAGGTCAAAAGAAAAAGGAAGATCCTCCAATATATGGATTGACACAGTGGCTGCAACAAAGCAATTTTACATAAAAAAGATCCTGAGAATGACATAGTGTCCAGGAGTGTTTCCTTCTATTGTACATAAGGTCACTATGAGTTGGACCCAACTCCAAAGCACCTAACAATGACAACAGCTACTTATCTGTCACTGCCTTTAAGTCTGGGAGACAAAATAAGATAAATAAGATCCCTGTTCTCAGGCAACTTGAGAGATGGTAAAAAAAAAAAAGACGGGCAGGGAGAAGAAGAACGGAAGAGGAGAAAGAGAATATGGAAATATATAAATGATCTGAATTCACTGAAGGAGATAATGGAGAAAACGAAGTCCTCAGCTCTGGGGATGAGTCATAAAAGAATCTTTTGCTACAGAAGTAATACTTTTAATTATTACTCTGGCCTTGTTTATTTGAAATTTTAAACATGGTCATTACTTTATATTGTATAAATCATGTAGAGAATATTTGTATTAGGAAAGTTTACATAGAAAGAAGCCAGCTTCAAGACCACTTTAACCACATTCCAGCTAGGCCTTTTCTAAATTTTTTATTTCTTAGCTGGAAATCTAAATAGGCTATAAGTCTCTTTTTAAGGATACAATAAAAATATATTTTCAGAACTTTCATCAATTAGTTTTCTAATAAATAGCATTTTAACTCTCAATGTAATCAAATAGATATTTTTTATAAATTAAATGTATATTTTAATGACATTGTATATTTTACATACAATTTTTTGAATAGTGACATACAGATTTTACTTGTTTGGTGCATTTTTCAAGTTCCATTTCTAGTCATTTGAAAATAGTAACTTTAATGTTAATTTTCATTATCTAATGAAAAATTGCTTAAAAGTGAAGTATAAAGCACAAAAAATGCCAATGAATTCCTACATATAAAGTTCCTTAAGAGGAAACTGAGTACAATTGTTTTTTTAACATTTTCCTTGTAAACTTATAAACTGTTCCCCTTATACCTTCCATTTCCTTTTTGTTAGTAACTTGCATTTCTAAAATTTACTAAAATATAATGAAACATATATCTAGTTGAGTTTTCTTTTTTTTTTTTCTTTTGTGATACTTGGAGGTTGAACCCATGGTTTCATATATGTGTGTGTGTGTGTGTGTGTGTTGGTACTGGGGCTTGAACCCATGGCCTCATGCCTGCATGCTGGGCCACTAAGCTATGCCCTGAACCCATTTTTTTTTTCATTTTTTTACTTTTTGAGACAGGGTCTCACTAAGTTTTGAAGATTACTTCTGGTCTTGAATTTGCAGTCCTCCGCCTCCCAAACCGCTAGGATTACAGACATACGCCACCGCACCCTGCGCTGCTTCACACATATTTTGCAAGTACCCTACCACTAGCCTGCACCAGACAGACTATATTTTATTTAATCTTTTTACCTTTGAGTCAGAATCTCCCGAAGTTATGCACACTGCTTCTGATCTGTCCTGGAACTCACAGCAGTCCTCCTGTCTCTGCCTCCAGAGTAGATGGGATTACAGGCTTGTGCCACTGTGCCCAGGGAAACCTGTTTTCTTAGTTCAGCTAAACGTTCTTGTAATTTAGGTCCTTTATATGTTATTACAAGTAGCTGAAGTTCATTTATATTCCTATATAGTATACTGTGGGGCTATAACATTTATTTACTATACTGTTGATGGGCATTTAGATTTTTTTTTTTACATAATGTTTTTGCTGTTACAAAAATTACTCCTGTGAAGATATACATACTTATGCCTCTTGGAACACACACACACACACACACACACACACACACACACACACACACACTTCTTCTTTATAAAGATTGACTATTAGAATTTCTGGTCCATGGACATATATGTCATCAACTTTTATAGATAATGCCAAGTAATTTGTAAAAGTGTTTGTACCAATTTGCATTTCTGCCTGCCAGCAGTATTTAAAAGTTCTATCATTTCACATCATCACCAGTATTTGATATTTGAAGGCTATGAATTTTTATAACAATGTGGTTACATATAAAGTGGTACTACATTAAGATTTTAGTTTGTTTTTTCATATTGCTAATACATTTAAGCAGATTTTGTAGTGATAATTCAAATTTCACCTTCTGTCAACTGCAGTTTGAGTCTTTGTTCCTATTTTATCATTTTTGTCTTTCTCTTATTATTTGTGGATTTTTAAATTACACATTTGAATACTATTTGTCACTTTTATGTATTGAAAATAGTTTCTTTCAACTTAAGATTCTTATTTTCACTTTTTATGTTCTTTGACATAAAGTTTTTAATTTATGTGTCATATTACATAGCCAGTTTTTTCCTTTTTTAATGTTTTCTGCTTTTGTGTCATTCTTTTGCTGTTCTCAATTCACAATACAATCCCTTGAAATGAGTTATAAAAGTTGTGTAATTTTATATTTTACATTTGTTTTTATCCAATCTGGAATGGACTTGAGTGTACAGGGTAATGAGAGCAATAATGTAGGTGAAGTTTACTTAGTTTCCTCTCCCTCATTTTAAAATGAATTTGTACAAATAATTCAATAACTACTACGTTTTGGTGTAATTTTATATGAAAGGAATAGGTTCAGGGTTTCCTGCCCAGTAGATTTAATGATTTTTGCTTTACTTTAGAAACAAACTTTGAACACATGTTTTTTTTATTTGTTTGTTTGTTTGTTGTTTTGTTTATTTTATTTTTCTGTTTTGCTCTTCATACTATCTAGACTTTGCCACAAAACCTAGAAAATGAAAATCTTTGCAACTGGATCAGTAAGCAACTTCATGATACATGGAGAAAAGATAGATGCTATCCAAGATTTTGCCTTACTTGATTCTACAGTCAATACCCATGGAAGCAGCAGGGAAGAAATCAAAAGGTGCATTGCTTTGGGAAAAGTTGTTGCAAAAGATCTCTTTAAAGTGTTGAAATGTAAAAATGTTACATTGAAGACAAAGTGTGCCTGACTCTTGCCTTGGTATTTTCAGTTGCATCATGTGCTCATGAAAGTTGGACATTGAATAAGTGGGACAGGAGAAGAATTATTGCTTATGAATTATGGTGCTGGAGATGAATATTGAATATAATATAGACTGTCAACATAGTCAACAGATCCATCCTAGAAAGAAGAGCAACCAGAGTGCTCCTTGAAAGCAAGGATGCCTACACTGTATCTAATGTATTTTGGACATATTATCAGGAGGAATCAATCCCTAGGGAAGGACACTATATTTGGGATAGTGGCAGATCAACAAAAATATGAAAACCTTCAACTAGATGGATTGATAACGTGACTGCAACAGTGGGCTTAAACATAAAGAAGTTTATACACATGACAGTGTCAGGAAGTGTTTCATTCCTTTGTAGACATGACTCGAAAGCACCTAAGGACCTAACAACAATATATGTATATATGTGTATGTGTCATAAATATATATATATATATATATATATATATATATATATATATATATATATATAT
>VMDO01018780.1:0-41334 GCA_007922755.1 Pedetes capensis
ACAGCAGAGAAGCACTGACAATAGTGTTTCCCCTGTTGTACAGAGGGTCGCTATGAGTCGGATACCGACTTGACGGCACCTAACAACAACAACCACACCTAGCTCTTTTTTATTTTCCTTTCTCTCTTCATTGCATTTATGTTTTTCTTTTACTAATTCATTATATTGAGTATATTTATAATACCCATTTTAATGTCTTTGCTAGTTCTAACAAATTTGACATTTTGGAGCTTGTGCTACTGATTTTTCTGCTGGCCATGGGGTCACATTTTCCTGCTTTTTGCATACCTTGCAATTCTTTTTATTCTATGCTAAACCCTGTGAATTTTGTGTTAAGTGCTAGATTTTGTTTAATTCCTTTAAAAAATGCTGCCCATTGTTCTGACAGGTAATGAAGTTTCTTGTGGATTAATTTCAATCTTTTGATGCCTATTTCAAAGCTTTTTAGTGTGTGTGTCTAAATTGCCCTCTACTTTAGGGCTATCTTAACGCCACCACTAACAGTTGAGTCTTAAAAGGGTTCTAATGAGTGTTCCATGTGTGGAATGAGGTCTCTACTACTGGTTAAAAACTCAAAGTGTTTCTGGCCCTGTGTGACATCTGAGAATGGTTCAGCTTGCATATATCTAATTATTTTTCTTTGTTGAGAGTTTCACCCTTCTCTTGCGCAGAGTTCCGTGAGGCCCATATGCAGATTCCTGGTGCTCTTTCTAACACCCAGCCCTCCAGTATTCTGTCTCACAAATTCTGGCTGCCTCAGTCCACCTTAATTCTAATATCTGTCTCGACAAAACCAAGGGCTCTGTTTGGTTCCTACCTCTGTACCATGGCCTGATGGTTACCTGAAAGGAGAGGGCCAGGACACTTGCTGGGCTCACATCACTTACTTTACTTCTCAGGGATCACAGTCCTATATGAGCTATTCTCTGATGTCTGAAAAGACATATTTTGTCTAATTATGTGTATGATGGGTTTGGGGGTTTTGTTTTGTTTTGTTTTGTTGGTTTTGTTTGTTTGTTTGTTTGTTGGTGGAGGATTAAGTGGGAACTCTATGCTCCTACATGGCTAGAAGTAGAAGTCTTGGGGGAAAAATACCATGTTTTAAGTACCTATGATTTGTATATCAACTCTATGTAGCATCAGGCAGTCCCAAAAATAAAATTGTTAATCTGTTGATCAAAAAAAAAGATACAAACCACCTAACATTTGAGTAAATTGCATATGTGTTTGAACATGTAATAATTAAGAAGTTATTGCTTTATTCACAAAATATAATGAATATCTGTCAAACAATCAAGACTCATTGTACCTGAATAATACAATAACTACTTTTTAAGGATGTAGTAGTTTTTTATCAGCACTTCATCTGACAGTATCCAACAACCTAATTTTTTTGCTCTTGGGAAATTTGTCTGACCATTAGCCCAAACATTCCTAAAATCTCATCATGATTCCTGGTATCATGCCAAATAACAACCTCTCTTTTGGGCTGTTACAACCTCTCTAAAATGTACAAATGATTTTCATAGTAGAGTGCTAAAGGTAAGATTTCCTATGATTCTGGATATCTTTATAAAAAATAGTCTCCCAACACTCAAGAGTCATAATAATCAACAAAAAAATTATACACTAAATATGTCTTAGTTTTTGAGATTGAGATTATTTTTTCCAGTTATCTATGCCCTACACTCTTTCAACAGAAACATCAACACAATGATGATATGACTAGTCCCAGCTTCCACCAAGGCTAATTTACAAACTATAGTTGCTTAGAACGTGGAATGAATTTTTTAGACAAGTTGGAGAATTTACACAATGACACACTAAATGTTACAGATTTTGTGCAGTATCCAGACCAACTCATAAAGAAATCTTTGTAATAAGGAAAATAGCTAAGCATGTTGAGGGGTACTTCATAAATATAAAGATTGGAGTGGTTTTTGCCTTGGAACCAAGGGTTGGGATAAAAGTGGTATCTCAACAAATTGCTGGCCAGTTGGCCAAAGGGCAAAAGCACAAGCCAAACTTTCCATTGATTTTGTTCCATATTCTTGCCAGGTAACCTTTTGAATATAACTCAAAAAATTCTCCCATTTGGCAATTCTCCATGCTTTTCTCTTCTCCAACTGGCTGAGAGGTAAACAACCTCTAGGGACCTCAGAAGCTGCAAATTGAAAATACAAGAGCTTTATGGATAAAAATTATTAACATTTGAAAAAGGCCATACCTCCAAAAGCAATCTACAGATTCAATGCAATACTCATAAAAATTACAATGACATATATCACAGAAATAGAAAAAAACAATCCTAAAATTTGTATGGAAGCACAAAAGACCATGTATAGCCAAAATAATCTTAAGCAGCAAAAATATGCTGGAGGTATCACAATATCTGACTTCATACTATACTACAAAGTCATAATGGCAAAAACAGCTTGGTACTGGCATAAAAACAGACATGAAGATGAAGGGACCAGAAAAGAAGTCCTAGATATATACCCACACGACAATAGCCACTTGATGTTTGACAAAGGGACCAAAGGCATACACTGGAGAAAAGATAGCCTTTTCAACAAATGGTGCTGTGGAAACTAGATATTCACATGTAGAAGGATGAAAGTAGACCCATACCTCTCAATCAGCATAAGAATCACCTCAAAATGGATCAGAGACCTCAATGTAAAATGAGAAACCTTAAAACTACTAGAAGAAAAACTAGGAAACATACTCCAACACATAGGTATAAGCAAGTACTTCTTTAACAAGGGTCCAATTGCCTGGGAAATTGCACCAAGAATTGACAAATGGAATTATATAAATCTTAAAAGCTCCTGTATAGTAAAGGTAACAATTAATAGAGTAAAGGAAGAGCCCACAGAATGGGAGAAAAATCTTTGCATCCTACACATCTGATAGAGGATTAATTTCTAGAATATACAACAAACTCAAGAAATTAAGTACCAAAGTAACAATCCAATATGTAAGTAGGCAATGGAACTGAATAGGTGTTTCTCAAAAAAGGAAATACAAATATCCAATAAATACAAGAAAAAATGCTCAACATCACTAGCTTATTAGGGAAATGCAAATCAAAACTACACTGAAGTTCCATTTCACTCTAGTAAGACTATTCAAGATTGACAAAATAAATAACAATAAATGCTGGCAAGGAAGGGGAGCAAAAGGAACTTTCTTACATTGCTGGTGGGACTGTAAATTAGTTCAGCTACTATGGAAATCAATATGGAGGTACCTTGTTGTTGTTGTTGTTGTTGTTAGTTGCCATCGAGTCGGTATCCGACTCATAGCGACCCTCTGTACAACAGGGGAAACACTATTGTCAGTGCTTCTCTGCTGTTCATAGGGTTTTCAATGGCAGATTGATTTTTGGGAGGGGGTTGCCAGGTCCTTCTCCCAAGCCTACAGCTTCTGGTGTTCCCAGGCGGTCTCCCATCCAAGTACTAACCAGGCCTGACCCTGCTTAGCTTCTGAGATCTGACGGGATCAGATGCCACAGGGCTATGGCTGCAGGCGGAGGTACCTTAGAAAACTAAAAAATAGAACTACCATATGATCCAGCTATACCACTTCTAGGACTATATCCTAAGGAAGATAAGTCATCATATACTACAGGGACAATTGTACTTCCATATTTAATGTAACATTCTTCACCATCTCAAGGACATAGAATCAACCCATAAACAGAGGATTGGATTATAAGATTGTGGTATATATACATAATGGAACATTATTCTGTAGTAAAGAAAAATGAAATTATGTCACTTGCAGCAAAATGGATGGAACTGGAAGGTATCATTTTAAGTGAAATAACCCACGCCCAAAGAGAAATATTGCATGTTCTCATTCATATGTGGGAATTAAATCTACTTTAAAGAAAAACATATATGCATACATAGAAAAATGTACAACCATACTTGTATGTTGTTGTTGTTGTTGTTAGGTGCCCGATGTACAACAGAACGAGACAGTTCCCAATTCTACATCAAACACACAATCTTACTTATGTTTAAGCCCATTGTTGCAGACTGTGTCAATCCATTTAGTTGACAGTTTTCCTTTTCTTCATTGACCTGTCACTCCAAAATATGATGCCCTTCCAAGGATTGGTCCCTCCTGACTACATGTCCAAAGTACATCCGACACAGTCTAGCCATCCTTGCTTCCAAGAAGCACTCTGGTTGCACTTCTTCTAGGACAGATCTGTTGGTTCTTTTGGAAGTTCATGGTATGTTGTTGTTGTTGTTGTTAGGTGCCTTTGAGTCAGTATCTGACTCATAGCGACCCTGCATACAACAGGCGAAACACTATTGTCAGTGCTTCTCTGCTGTTCATAGGGTTTCAATGGCGAACTGCTTTTTGGGAGTGGGTTGCCAGGTCCATCTCCAAAGTTCATGGTATACAGCACCATAATTCAAAAGCACCAATTCTTTTCCTGTCTCCCTTATTCAATGTCCAGCTTGCACAACCATATGATGTGGCTGAAAATACCATGGCATGAGTCTGGTGCACTTTCATCTTCAACGTGACATTTTTACTTTTCAGCACTTTAAAGAGGTCTTTTGCAACAGCTTTTCCCAATAAATGTGTCCTTTGATTTCTTGACTGCTCCTTCTATGGGTGTTGATTGTAGAACCAAGTAAACCAAAATCTTGAACAACCTCAATCTTTTCTCCGTTTATCATGAAGTTGCTTACTGACCCAGTTGTAAGGATTCTTGTTTTGTTGATGTTGAGGTGCAATTAATACTGGAGGCTATGTTCTTTGATCTTTACTAGTAAATGTTTCAAATTCTCTTATATTTAGCAAGCAGAATTGTGTCATCTGCATTATGCAGGTTGTCAATGAGTCTTCCTCAAATCATGAGACCATGTTCCTCTTCATAAAGTCCAGCTTCTCAGGTTATTTGCTCATCATAGAGATTGAAATTATATAGCCCAGATGCACACCTTTCTCTACTTTAAACCAAGCAGTGTTTCCTTGTTGTATTCAAATGACTGCCTCCTAGTCCATTTACAGATTTCTCATGAGTATAATTAAGTGCTCTGGTATTCCCATTCTTTACAGTGTTGTCCATAATTTGTTAGGATCCACACAGTCAAATGCTTTACATCATCAATAAAACATAGAAATCTTTCTGGTATTCTCTGCTTTTGGCTAATATCCATCTGACATCAGCAATGATGTCCCTGGTTACATGACCTCTTCTGAATCCAGCTTAATTATCTGGCAGTTAACTGTCTATATACTGCTGCAGTCGCTTTTGAATGATCTTTAGCAAAATTTTACATGCATATGATATTAATGATATTATTCAATAGTTTCCACATTCAGTTGGATCACCTATCTTGAGAATAGGCACAAACATGGATCTCTTCCTGTTAATTGGCCAGGTAGCTATTTTCCAAATCTCTTGGCATAAGCAAGTGAGCACCTCCAGTGCTGCATCTATTTGTTGAAACATCTCTATTGGTATCCCATCAATTCCTGGAGCCCTGTGTTTTGCCAATTCATTCAAGGCAGCTTCCACTTCATTCTTCAGTACTATTGGTTCCTGATCTTATATAACCTCTTGAAATGGATGGTCATTGGCCAATTCTTTTTGGTATAATGACTCTGTGTATCCCTTCTACCTTCTTTTGATGTTTCCTGTGTCATTTAATATTTTCCATGTAAAATCATTCACTATTGCCACTCGAGGCTTGAAGTTTTTCTTTAATCCCTTAAAACTGAGAAAAACAGAGCAGGCTCTTCTCTTTCAGTTTTCCATCTCCAGCTATTTCCACATGTCATTATAATATTTGATTCTGTCATCTTGAGGCACCCTTTGAAATTTTCTATTGAGCCCCTTAACTTCATCATGTCTTCCTTTACTTTAGCTGCTTGACCTTCAAGGGCAAGTTTAAGAGTCCCTTTTGACATGGAATTTGTTCTTTTCTTTTTTTCCTATTCTTTTAATATCATTTTGCTTTCCTCATGAATGATGTCTTTGATGTCATGCTACAATTCTTCTGGTCTTTGATCATTAGTGTCTAATGCATCAAACCTGTTCTTGAGGTGGCCTCTGAACTCAGGTAGGATATACTCAAGGCCATACCTTGGCTCTCATACATTTGTTCTAATTTTCTTCAGTTTGTACACATGAGCAGTTGATGGTCTGATCCACAATCAGTACCAGGTTTTGTTCTGACATTTGATATTGAGTTTTTCCATCATCTCTTTCCACAAATATAGTCAGTTTGGTTCCTGTATGATCTATCTGGTGAATTCCATGTGTAGAGTCGCCATTTATGTTAGTAGAAAAAAATGTATTTGTAATGAAAAACCCATTGGTTTTTCATTTCTGACAAAATTCTAATGCAATCTCCAGCATCATTTCTGTCACCACAACCATATTTTCTATCTACTGAGCCTTCTTTGTTTCCAACTTTTACATTCCAATCACCAATAATTATCAGTACACCCTGATTGCATGTTCAATCCATTACAGATTGCAGGATCTAGTAAAAATCTTCCCTATCTTCATTGGTGGCCTTTGTGGTGGGGGCATAAATTTGAATCATAGTCATATTAACTGGTCTTCCTTGTCGGCGTATGGATACTATTCTATCACTGATAGCATTGTACTTTAGGACACATCTTAAGATGTCTTTTTTGATGACGAATGAGATCCCATTTTTCTTTAATTTGTCACTGCCAGCATAGTAGATGATATGATTATCTGACTTAAAATGGCCCATGCAAGTTCACTTTAGCCCACTGATACTATGTTTATGTGCTCCATTTCCCTTTTGATGATTTCTAATTTTCCTAGATTCATACTATGCACATTCCATGTTCCAGTTATTAATGGATGTTTACAGCTTGTTCCTCCTCATTTTGAGTAGTGCCATATCAGCAAATGGAGGCCCCTAGAGCTTTACTCCATTTCTGTCATTAAGGTAGACTATACTTTGAGGAGGCAACTCTTCCCCAATCATCTTTTAAGTGCCTTCCCGCCTGGGGGGCTCATTTTCCAGCACTATATCTGACAATATTTCTCTGCTATTCATAGGGTTTTCAATGGCTAATTGTTTCAGGAGTAGGTTGCCAGATCCTACTCCCTAGTCTGTCTTAGTCTGGAAGCTCAGCTGAAACCTGTCCATGATAAGTGACTCTGCTGGTATCTCTAATACCAGTGGCATAGATTTCACCCTCACAGCAACACGCAGGCCCCCACAGCATGGCAAATGGACAGACATATGGGGGATACTTATATGAATGGAAAACACCTGTTGACTCAATATGAGAGGAGAGAGGACTACAGGAAGGGAATGGTTGACGTGGGAGGGAATAGGGAAGGGAAACAACAAAGAGTGTCAAAGAAGGAAAGAAAAAAACATAAAACATAGGATGTAACTCTACAAAAATACAAAAAAGGGGAAAATATTAAGGTATAATCCATGGAGGTGTACACTGTCATTACATGTTAATTAAAATTCTTACTTTTGTCTCTTTTCTCTTTATCTTGTTCTGTAAAATGTTTAAGGAGATGGAAGCCTTAAGAATACTGATTTGATAATTACATAATGAATATATCAACTCACATATTTCCCTGTACCTCTACAAACATGTATAAATAAAACACTAATTTGCAAAAAGAAAATAGAAGAGCTTCTTTTAGCCAGGGACTCTGTTGACTCAGTAATTTGTCCAGTACTTTGTCATAAGTAAGAAATAAACTTGAATTATGCTTAAGTCAGTATAAATCTTGGAGCTCACTTGTCATAACAGTTAACCCATTCTACCTAGTACACAGGGTTTTGTAACACATCATCCTTCCTTCCCTTTGATCTGTTGAGTGACTTCAACCTCCCTTGAAATATGAAAAGGTTTAGTATATTGTAATGGTTAATTTTATATGTCCACATGATTGGGCCAAGGGGTGTCCAGACAGTTGATTTAACATTATTTTGGGTGTTTGTCTGTGAGAATGTTTTCTGGCTATAACTGACAATTGGATTGATAGACTCAATAAAGCAAACAATCCTTTCTAACAGTATTCACCCAATCCACTGAAGGCCTAAACAGAGCAAAAAAGCAGTCTAAGAAAGAAATTTCTTTCTCTGCCTCCCTTTGATCTAGAACATTGATCTACTTCTGCTTTCAGTCTTGTCCTCATCCTATAAATCATACTGTCAGCTCTCCTGGTTTTCCAGCTTGCCAACTGCAGACCCTGAGACTTCTCAGCCTCCATCACCACATGAGTCAAATTCTTATGATTCCTCTCCTCATTCCCTTTCTCTTTCCTCTCCATAAGTATGTGGATGGAGACACACACACGCACACGCACACACACACGCACACACACACACACACAATTGTTCTGATTGTCTGAAGAATGGAAATTAACACGTATAAGGAGATAATAGTTTGGACTATGTGCCAATTGGTAAAACAATAGATTATTACCTTTTAGGTGTTTTAATATAAAAAATACAATGTCAATAGCATGTGTTGCTTAATTATTTAAGCTGCTAGTGGTAGCATAATATCCTGTGAAATAAGGTTTATACCTGAAAGAGACAAATTCTTGCTATCTCCAGTGACACTAATACAGTATCCTGGGAGACAGGTATATGGAAATTCATATCTCAATTCATATTCAAAGGAGGAGAGAAAAAGGATGAATTAAATCTTGAAAGCTAAATACAATAAAAATAATAGGATCAAGTTTCTAATATTCACAATTAGGGACAGGGAAGACATTTTAAAGATCATCCAGACACCTTTTTTCCACAGTGAGCCCACAGGGAGAAACTGGGCAGTAACTTTAGGGTTATATAATATCTTATAGACTGGGGTTTAAGTGTAGCTCTGTTTCTTATTAGCTGTGTAACCTTAATTTAAATAAGTTTCCTAACATTCCTAAACCTTAGTTTCCTCATTCTCAAAATAATAATAACCATACTCACCTAACAGAGATGATAATTAGGACTAAACAAGAAAAAATGTGTATCACATGGCAATGGCTCAACAAATGTTCGTTTCTTTCCTGCAATAAAATCAAAATCAGAAACCAATTTTCCCCAAATTCCCCAGCTCAGTACCTTTCCATCTGTACTACACTGACTCCAACTCCCAATTCGCATCCTTTCAGTAGTAAGTTTTAAGTACTTTCTAAGACTCGCTGGTGATGGTCCATGAAGCTCTTTCAGATGGCCTAGCAGCTGGTGCAGTGCAAAGATAAAAAATTGCTGGCATCCTTACTCTTCTTTCTGGCTTCGGTCATTTGATATATAGTCATTAAAAAATTTAAAAGATACTTGCTTCCCGTGGCTTGTTATAGCAGTACTGTGGAAAAAATGTACTAACAGCCAGAGGGCTTAATTTTTAACTCCAGTTCTTATACTTCTTTGTTCTTTGTTCCTTTGGGCTTTGGATTCCTCGGGTGTAAATCAAAAGGCTTAAATTATATATGGAGGCTAAGATTATTATTGATTCTAAAATTTTACTTATTTACTAATGTCTCACCAAAAGCAACATCTTCCCTCAATCTTGGAGCATGCTTCTTGTTCTGGTGATTTAGTGGCATTGAGTGGTCTGTGTATGCTGGCAAAGCTGTAGTTGATCTGCTCTATTCGTTCTGAGTTTTAAAAGGAGCAAGATAGACCACCTTGCAAAAACCACACATGGCCCTCCAAAAGCTAAATTGCATTGTTCTCTGGCACAGATTTGAGTGTGACTCAGATGTGAAAAATAAAACACCTGGTAGTTGGGTTAAGTTAACATCACAGGGGACATCTGAATAAAATAACAAATAAAACAGGAAAATAAATGTCTTCACCAAAAGAGGAATAATCCCCTACCCATGCTATGCATTCATTTGAGAAATACGTTTGGAAAGGGAGAAAAATCTTCAGATGGTGATTTCACAGACAATCACTGTAATGGAAACAAACTTCATATGCCATGTGGCTTAACATTTTAGCACTTATTCACACAGGTGACTCCAAAAAGCAAGGATGAGCCAAGACCCAGAAATCACTCCCAATTTTAGGTTATATCACCTTTTGAGTGAATGATCCATTAAACAAATATTTGTTATGCACTTTAAATACATGCTGGCTTCAGTCAGTTCTATTAAACATGCAAAGTCTCTTCATTCCTGGTGTCTTCTTCCACTTGCACTGCTATAAGAAAATACCATAAACAAATGACTTACAAACAACCCAAAGTTATTTTTTACGGTTCTAGAGGCTGGGAAGTCCAATATCAAGGCAGATTTGGTGTCTGGTGAGAACCCCTTTCCTGGCTCATAAATGGTGCTTTCTTGCTTTGTCCTTACATGGGAGTGGAGATGGGGGATCTCTCTGGGGCCTCACTTATAAGGGCAGTACCTCATTCATGAAGACTCTGCCCTCATAATTTAACCATCTCCCAAAGCCCCCACCTCCAAATGCTATTATATTGAGGGCTGTTGTTCTTATTTGGTGCCCTCAAGACAAGTCTGACTCATAGCGACTTTAAATGTAACAAAACAAAACACTACAACACTGTACCATGCTGGCACTATTATCAGTGTTTCTCTGCTACTCATAGGATTTTTGAAGGCTGATTGTTTCAGGAGTGCACTGCCAGGTCCTTCTCCCAAGCCTACAGCACCCAGTATTCCCAGGTGGTCTCACATCTAAGGACTAACCAGGCTGACCCTACTTAGCTTCCAAGATTTGGCAAGATCAGACACAAGGGTTGTATGGCTATAGACATATTGAGGATTAGGTCTCAATATATGAATTCTGGGAAGACACAGTCATTCAATCTATAGAATTGGAAATGATATTCTAGTGGATAATTTATCTCTTGTTCTAGAATGCGTAAGCTAAGACTTCAGTCAAAAAAACAAAACAAAACAAAACAAATGTCATTTGAAAAAATGGGGTGCTAGCATCTAGATTTTTTGAAAACAGAAATGTATCTCCTTTTAAAAACCTCCATTCCACTGACATCCCATCATCAAATGCAAAGGACGACGATGCAGGTCACAGTGCCAACTGATAAAAATTAACCTCCTGATAGTTGGTTTGGAATTCAGGGATGAACATCTAAAAGTCTTGGGACCTAAAATCTTTAATTATCTGCAATGGCAAAATTAAGGTTCAACAGAGGCTTCCCAACTTATTATAAAACTTTTAAGAATGCCACAATATTTTTTTTTATTTTAGACCAGAAACTTTGATTTCCACAACTCCACTGTACTTTAAGAACTGGAACTAAAATCCATATCAACTCCCAAACTTCTACCACCTTTGCTACTGGCCAATCTTCACAATCATGAAGACATAAACAAAATTATTATATGACTATCTTAGCTTCCTTATCCAACAAATCAAGTTATTCCCGGAAAACTTGCTTAACATCAAGTCTCAAAAACTTAACAAGAATATGACCCACTGGTAATCACAACATGATTGAATAGGAATTGTTCCTATGAATGCACACATACATACCCACACACTGATTCGTTCAAGCATACATGGAGAGTTCCAAAGTCACAGCATTACATCATCAGTGGGAGTTACTGCAGCTGAACTAAAAATGAACCTCTTACAACCCATGTCTGTCCTCTGGCCACTGACGTCTCCCTCCCATTAGAGTTGACAATGGCAGGCTGTCAAATCAATACCTCACAGCCTCCTCCCGCTGTCTCAGGCCCCACACTGAAGCTATAAGAAGATAAAATAATAACTATGTGTCAGTCAGCCCTTCTTAAAGGAGCTCTGTGTAATGTCTGTCAAGGCCGCTCCCAGGCCAGTTCCTGCAGGAAATGACTAGTGCCCGAGGAATGGCGGGCAGTTCAGGCACAGCTCCTCACTAGGTGTCTTGGTGAGTACTTTTCTCATTTCCATGGCTCTTCAAATTTGAAAAATATTTTATTATCACTTTAATTACATGATTTAAGATACTTGAATCCTTAGAATGACCTTGCCAAGCAAATTTGCACTGCGACTGTCACTTTATAGAGAAGAAAACAGAGATTTACTCAAGACCACACAGCACTTTGCATTGATGACTAACCATTTAACTCTTCAATAGATAAAGTGATTTATAATTGTACCTGTTTGAAGTCAGGAGTTGTGGTGCACATGTGCAGTCCCAGCACTTTGGGAGCCTGGGGCAAGAGGATCACAATTTCAAGGCCAGAAGCATCCTGCACAACTTAGTAAGACCTTGTCTCAAAATAAAAACCAAAAATGAGGTAGAGGCGGGCAGCTCAGTAGTAGAGGACTTGCCTAGCAGCCTAGCATGCCCAAAGCCCTGAGTATAACCCTCAAGTACTGGGGGAAAAAATGTACCTACCTACTGTCTGAGGTGTCATCAAAGATGTCTCCTGTGGATGCCTTCTGCTTCTCCTCCTAGGCTCAGGGGCTTGTGAATACTGAAGACTCGAGAGGAACCGATGGCATTATCCGACCTAGCTTCCCAGGGCAAAGCTCAAGACCTCTGTTGAATCCACTGAGCCCCACAGGTTCCACTGAGTATAGAGCAGATTCCCCAGATAATTACAACAGAATGTGGAATGGATTCCTCTGTTTGGCTTGCCAAGGGGAAGCCAAAAGGCCCCTGGACTTTTGCCATTACACCCATCTAAGTACCCAAAGAGGAAGTTGGAGATACCCAGTAAGAGTGGGTTGTGATATTCTGCTCCTCTCTGAGATGCTTCCTTGTCATCCTTGCAGAGACCTCTTGTTATCATTAGGTGCTATCAACGCAGGTCCGACTCACAGTGACCCTATGTACAACAGAATGAAACACTACCCAGCACTGTGCCATGCCCAGGACTATGTCAGTGCATCTCTGCTATTCATAGGGTTCTGGATGGCTGATTGTTTTGGGAGTGGGCTGCCAGATCCTTCTCCCAAGCCATCGGCACATAGTATTCCCAGGGGAGGGGGTCTCTCATCCAAGGACTAAGCAGGCCCAACTCTGCTTAGTTTTTTTTTTTTTCCCCCATACTGGGGGTTGAACCCAGGGCCTCACACCTGCATCCTTTGCAAGTGCTGGACCACTGAGCTGCGCCCATTTTCTTTACTTTTTGAGACAGGGTCTTGCTAAGTTACTCAGACTGCCTCTGGTCTTGAACTTGCGATCCTCCCGCCTCCACCTCCCAAGCTGCTGGGATTACAGGCGTGTGCCACCATGCCCGGCATTTCTGCTTAGCTTTTGAGATCAGATAGGATTGGAAGGAAGGTGGTACAGCAGTAGACCTCTTATACACCTATATAGTGCAGCGCAGAGTGGGAGAGTTGGAAGGCTCCCAGAAGACAGCTCACTGAAGCTGAGAATGACTGAAGACCCCCTGGACAGATGTTCATGCATGCAGGAACAGTTCTTAGAGAAACTAAGAGGAGTCTCTGGAATCTGGATGTCATAGAGCTCAGAGCTGCTTCACACTGAAATAGCTGGCAAGAGCCAACATGCAAAAGTAGAGTGCAGAGCAAGTGCAGCAAATTACACTTTCTACATGGGGATGTTTGAGTTTCCTAGAATCCAAGTAGACTGCAAAGAATAATTCAAGCTTGAGATCTTTTGAGTAGACCTGTCTAAGGGGGCTGACTCACTAAGAGGTGCCAGCCTCCAGGAGTGAAAGCTCAGGATAAAATCAAAAAGAGTGAAGTAGAGATTCCCCAATGAGAGGCTCCCAAAAAAGGCAGAAGTGTAGTCTAGAGAGAGAAGACATATGTAAGCATGTTGTGCACACACAGCGTCAAGGGCCAAGAGGGAGGTGGAGTCCAGATAAGCAGCACCCAGACAAGCAAAAGGAGTCTGCCCTTTTCCATCTAGTCAGCCACTTCCACCACCTCTGCAATCCTGGGAGAGACTAAGGGAAATGCACAAGATGGAAAAAGGAAAGAGTGAGAACCTTCCTATAGTCATGCCTTTAGGCAGCTCAAGTATGATAACCTCCCCACCAACTTGATCCCCCCAGATCTCTGTCCTCACTCTCCATCTCTCCTCCCAGGTTTATCCAGGGACCCAGGCACCTTCATAGGTGTTGGCCTGAGTGGTCACTAAGAGAGGAGCTCTCAGGCAATGAGCTGATAGTTTGCAGGCAGTGAGAAAGAAAAGGACAAGCTCCCATAGCTCCAGTACCATGAAGATCTGCAGTACCAGAGGAGCACATGCTAAGGTCATGAAGGACAAGCAAACTGCCAACATGGCAGCCAGAAAGGTGACTGCACTGAGCAGGAGCTGCACCTGGCCAGGAGGAGAGCAAGGAAGACAGCAAGCTGTGGCTGAGCATCAAGGAGCTCACCAAGGAGGTGACTAGATCATGGATGGAAGGAAGATGTTGCCAGTGCTGAAGGTGCACGTCTGACCAAAGCCATGTGCTCTTTCTTGCTAGATTTTGTGGTGGCAGACAACTACCACTGGATGTGCAAGAACAGGAAGTGTGTGCCAGAGGGCAAGCTTGACCTGCAGGTGCCCAAAGGGTGCATTCATCACTCCAACCCACTCTACTTCAACAGTCTCTGGATGAAGGCACCCATCTCCTTCAGCAAAGTCAAGCTCGCCAACAAGGTTCACCAAGGGTGCCAAATCATGTTGAACTCATTAACAGTATGAGTTTCGAAGTCACACAGTGGGAGTCAGGACTCACAGCACACAATTGGCAGCCATTGGTTTCCAAAGGCCCAGTGCGTAATTGTAACAGCTTAACAGATGAGATCACAGCTCTTAAAATTGCAAAGCAAAGAGGTAATGACAAAGATATGATGGAAGAACTTCTAAACAGACAGAAATATGGGTCCTCCCAATGGGAGGGGGTGGCCTGCTCACTCTTGGAACCAACACTCTCTGTCTACTTGCCAAACCCCACCCTCAGTTTAGAGGCCTCCTCTCACTTCCCTCCACACAACACAGTGAAAGGTACCCTGCCCTGAGGAAATATCATTCATCTTTTACTCCAGCCTCTTGCTCAGGGAAACAATTCTCCAACACACTGTAACAATTCATCTGCATGTATATCCATGCTCTAAGTCTTGACAATTGGTCCAGCCCTGAAATGCCTGCCCATACCAGCATGCCCTTCCATCAGACATAACACCAGTCTATCTATGAGCTCTAGGATCCTTCTACACGGAAGAGCTGCCACGATCACCGGCATGCCTGACAACCCATGGGACGCCTGAGCTCAAGCCCACCTCTCAGCCTCGTGGGCAGCCATATTGCAGTCTTCCATGTGAATCAAGACCTTTGTCTTTAAAGAGGCAGTGACTTTGTTGCAGCAGCCAGCATTCATTTGATTGATCTATTAGGTACAAAATGGTTGGTGTGGGTCAAAGAAAGGAAATAAAACCATATTAATCTTATTTGAAAGTAAGAAAAGGAATATGTGTTCTGCTATTTATCAGTCTCATGGCCACTGGTTTTGTTTTGTTTTGTTTTCTTTTTGACTCTGCAATAGCAGTGCTGTCCTGAGTCATTCGTGTGCTATAGGCAAATTCAAATATGGAAGCAAAGTAGTTGGCCTAATTCACCATGATTCACGGTTTTTAAAAATAATGTTTGCTGGCAGGGCAGAAACTTCTGGGTTGTTTGCTTTTATTTTTCATACAATAAACAGATGACTTTGGCACACCAGAATCTGTAAACTCCAATGATCCTACGTTAGTGAGATAAAAAGGAAAACTTAAGTCTCCTCATTGTTTTTAAGTAGTTTTTAGGCCTTTTGTGACAGGTATCATAGAGTTTAGCTGCTAAGGGCAGAATAAAATTACAGTTGAGTACAGCAGATTTGTTGAAAATTTGTTCTGCTCACTAGGATGTGGTTGAGTATATGTAACTAAATCCCTTGTATTGTTAAACCAACAACTTCTTTATATTTTTCTTTTCAGAAAGTAGCCAAAAACAATTAGCAGAGGCATTTGCAAAATAAAGGCATGCTACAAAAAATATATATAATTTTAAAAGAGAAAATGAAAGTGGAAGAGCCCAATACTACTGAAGGCCGTGAGGGGAAAAGGCTACCTTTTTCAACTCCCATTGAATATTTTCCACTTAAAAAATCAGCACAAATG
Source organism: Pedetes capensis (assembly GCA_007922755.1). Lineage (NCBI taxonomy): Eukaryota > Metazoa > Chordata > Mammalia > Rodentia > Pedetidae > Pedetes > Pedetes capensis. Next base: position 16,080 of record VMDO01018780.1, read on the forward strand.
ATTAAGATAGACCTACAAGCCTTTCCTGAGGGATCACAGCACTCTTCTACTTTGCCTTTCCTTTCCTGGAGTCACATGATATGGGGTAGAGAAGCAATGTGGGGAATCAGAACATACTTCTAGTCTCTCAGGAACTTCATCAGCACTTCAAAAATGAGGGCAGTCTTAGTTCATTTTATGTTGCTCTAACAGAATACCACAGACTGGGTAATTTACAAACAGTAGAAATTAATTGGGGTCATGGTTCTAGAAGTCCAATATTGAGAGTTAGCATCTGGTGAAGGCCTTCTTGCTGCACCACCCCATGGCAGAAGGCAGAAGGGCAGGAGAGCACACAATTGCTGAAAGCAAGAGGAAGCCAAACTTGCTTTTTAAACAACCCACCCTTGAGATATGGGAAAAGGATGTGTCAACCCACTCCCGAAGCAATACCAAAAGAATCAGCCATTGAAAACCCTATGAGGGTTCCAATGAGTTGGACCCAACTCCATGGCACCTAACAACAACAACTCTCAAGGTAAGTGGATTGTCTTATACTCATAATAAGGCATTAATCTACTCATGATAGCAGAGCCCTAATGAACTAATCACCTCTTTTTAGACCCCACCTTCCAAAACTGTTGCATAGAGGATTAAGCTTTTAACACATGAACTTTGGGAGACACACTGTAAAACCACAGCAAGGAATCAGACTAATAACCAGGTACTCTCCAAGGTCAGTTCCAGGACAGCTCTAATATTAAATTAAGGCTTCAGAGAAATGAAAACCATCTTGCATTCATCAAAAGGTTCGAAGTCCCTGGTCTAGTGGATTTGTAGTCCCTAAAACCAAAACCTCAAATCTGTTCTTTCAACAAATCCCATATGATCTCAGGGGCAACAATTCATGAATACAAGTCTCTGTCTCCCCATCTGATGCCTAAGATTCTTGAAATCTGCTTTCTGTCCTTTCCTAAAACACAGCAAGATTTCACGTGAGACTCCTATTAATGGTACTATACAAATAGTCACAGAATAATACTACAAAGTTGAGATCTAACCAAAATGCTTCCCTTTAGAGCTAGACCTAATGGTACTAACTCAACAATAGTAACCATCACCAGCTTACAATTCTTTTCCTCTAAAACTACTCATCATAATTGAGGTGGTTAGTGGCTCAGTTTGTCATGGGACTGAAATGGCTGGTTAATCACTTTGTTCAGGTCTGAGCAGGCTGAGGGTAGGAGTGGGAAGAGGGATTCGAATTTAGAATTAGTCTGCACTAAGAGAATGAATACATTCCCATGTGACAAGGGAAATCTCAGGTGGGCTGGCAAGCACCACATCCAATCTATAATGACCCAGAAAGCAACTGCAATGACAAGCAAGATGAGGGCTGTGTTCTAACGGGTAGGCACCACACAGCACCAGGGAACAGTGAGGCAGACACTCCTGAGAAGGTCAGGAAGGCGGAGCATAAACCCAAGGAAGCCTCTCAACACCTCATGGGACCCAGAGCTCAGGTTGGAATCTGATGCCTATCTGAGGTCCTGGGGAAAGGATAAGGGAGGTTGAGGAGGGGCTGAGGAATATCCATGCTAGCCACACTCAGAGGCCTACTGTAAAAACACAGCACAGAGGACTGTGCACTACAACACAGCACACACTCAGACACTCAGATCAGGGCTGAAGGGCGGAGGCAGACCAGCATCATCCAAAGAAATAAATCAGAGGGAGCCTGCCCACGTGATCCAGTGGCTCCAGCTAGGGAGAAGCAGGATCCCATATAGGGAAAACCAGCCTGGGCACCACACAGTTTATCAGACCTGAGCAGACGCTGTACATGACAGGACAATCTTCAAATTAGAAGTCTTCACGTGATAGCCCAGGACATGTTCCACTCTGAGTAAAACAGGAAGATTATCTATACAGAAAGACAGGCTTTCTGGGACATTCCTTAGAGGACTTTGTAATGTGGGTATTAACAGGAAAGATGGCGTAAAAGTCCAAGTGTATGACCTGGAGCAATTTGGGCACTGGCCCTGATGCAGCACTGCAGATGGGGGTACCATACAACTTCAAGGACACTTAATCAGTCTGGAATGACAGTAATCAAATGGTAAAAAATTAATTTAAAAGCATCACTCAGGACAAGTTACATCAATACATGTGAGGGAAACACATGGATGAAGCCTATCAAATCCTGAGCTACCCACTCTGCAGAAGGTCTGTTAGAAGACTAAGTTGCCTTACCCTCAAAAATATCACTATCACTGCCAGATATCACAGCTCACAGTACCCAAGAAAGGACACCCAACATATGTGACCAACAAGATAGCTAAAATATTTACAATTCAACTAAACAAGAAAATGAATATTACAGCTCTTCCTAGTTTTCTTTTTGTGTACTTTGTTCCTATGGCCAAACATAAGGAAGTTTATGGCCTTAAAAAATATTCAACCCATACACCAAAAAAGAAGAAAATATGGAAATGACTTTGAGTACACCACTAAGTAATGCATCCAAAATGTGACTATGTGTACAAATAGTGAGGGAGGCCTGGCCAGCACAATGACAAGACTTGAAAGGAAAGCAACTGAAAAGTGTTCAAGTAGTCCCTAGAAGTTAAGAAGACAGTAGCATCTTTCAAAAGAACGCTGGATAATGTCATATAAAGTGTTAACTACATAAGGGTACTGCATTAAAGTTGTTGCATTTGGGTAAATTTGTATTGATTTTGACAGTGAGGTCCAGAACTTACTTTGTGTATCAAAGTATTTTTATTGGTTCCAAGGCAAGATATTTGTACAAGTATTTCAGATAAGACAGAGATTTTTGTTTTGTTTTGCTGCTGAAGATCCTCTTTGGGTTCCTTCCAACATAGCCCGAGTGCTCTAGCTTATGAGTTGTACCAGTCAGCATTTAGGAAACGGAAATCATTTCCTGTTTCTAAAAGGGGAGGAATTTCATACAAGGAATTCTTTACAAAAGTGATCACGGAACAGAGTCCTAAACAAGGAAGAGCCTATAATCTAGAGATTTGCAACAACTGAAAGCCACTCACTACCACTCCTAGACTGGAGAGAGAAAAGGAGAAAGTGGTGTTACCAGAACACAAGGCTAGGCCTACAGGGGTGCACTGGTGAATGGTAAACAAAATGGCCCTCTTGTGGGAGAAAGCTCTGGTGTGTAACATTTGATACTGCTGAGGTGCAGATATTCCCACCATAGCCTATTTTAAGGCCTCAGTGTAACACCACTAAACATGGAATTGGGGAAAATAAAATTGTCCCCTGTGAACTGGTGTGAGCTGTCTCCAGCACACTAGGCAGGAGTCACTTGATAGAAGTTGTAGCCATGGCAGTGGATTCTGTAGCTGCCTGCAAGCTGACAGAAGCAGAGAAGGAGGGGCAGAGTCCCTGGCTTCTTGCCTCCCCAGCCCCACTAGGGCCTCTTATGGCCCAATCAGTTTGAGTAGGACATGGAAACAGGAAAAAATGCAACCGACAGGGGTCAACACCTACAACACAGAGCAGAGTGAAGAAGAGAGACAATGCTGGTGAGGCCCTGTCCATCTCGCTGATGGTTTAATATACTCAATTAGATTAATATGGCCATGTATGTTAAAACTGCAGATGAAGTATCAGTGTGTAATTAAAAATTCAAATCTGGAGGAGCCAGGCATGGCAGCATAAGCCTGTAATCTTAGAACTGAGGAGGCTGAGGCCAGCCCAGGTTACATAGCAACCCCCTGTCTCAAAAAAGCAAAATAAAACAAAACAAAAAGTTCAAATTTGGCATCAACATACAAAACCAATGACAATTTTGAATCTTAGGGTAAACATTTAATACGAATGAGCCCTGAGGTATCTAATGATACCATTGAACATCTCATAATGTTACAAGATGTTTTTAAGAGGTATTTTGTACAATACAAGAATTTTAAATGATGAAAATTCCATTCATGACATTCCAAATTTCAAACTGAACACTCATTATTCATCCATTCATTCCCTCTGCAGCCATTTATTCAGCAGACTCCAGGCAGACTGTTCCAGACACTTGGCATATAATGGTGGGCAAAAATAGACAAAGTCTCTATCTCTGTAGAGCCTACACACTAGTTGGGGAGCCAAACAATTAAAATAATTAACTTATAGAAAATACTAGAAAACAACAAGTACAATGGAGAGAAATAAGCAATGGAATGAGGATAGAGTGATGAAGGGTTTTGTAATTTTAAGATGGTTGATAGGGAAAGGCTTCAACTGAGGTGTCACATAAACAAAGAGTTAAACAAATGAGGGAATAAGCCGTGAGGACTAGTGAGCAGGGAAGGAAGATGCCTCTGGGCAAAAGGAAGTGCCTAGAGTGGAAGTAGCTTAACATGTAGGAACAGCAAAAACATGGGACAGAGTCTTGAAAGAGGCAATATAGATCACATAGGCATTTGTAAGGTTTTTAGCTATTGCCCTGTATGGAATAGGGAGCCACTGAAGGATTCTGAGCTGAATACTGACATGACAGGGGTCATCAGCTGCTGTGTTGAGAATAAACTGTAAGGCTCCTACAATGAATAAACGGAGGCCAGTTAGAAGATTAGTGAAGCTCTAAAGAGATGATGTTGCCTAGATCATGGTGGTAGCAGTAAACTTAGCAAGAACTGGTCAGATTCTGGATGTATTTGGAAGATGTTTTGTTTTGTTAGGTGCCGTAGAGTTGGATCTGACTCATATTAACCCTACATACAACAGAATGAAACACTACCCGACACTGGGACATGCCTGGCACTATATCGATACTTCTCTGCTGTTCATAGGGTTTTCAATGGCTGATTGTCTTGGGATTATTTTGGGAGTGGGCTACCAGGTCCTTCTCCCATTTATGGAGTGCTGTGGATCAAACCCAGGGCTTCAGAGAGCACAGAGCAGCACTCTAACAACTGAGTTAGAGCCCAGCCCTTCGAAGATACATAGAACAGGATTTGCAGAAGGATTGGATGTAAGATGTGAGAGAAAGAGAGAAGTTCAGGGATTTCTAAAACCTTGGGGCCTGTAGATGACAATTCTAAGTAGAAAAACTTTGAGGAGAAAGATCAGGTTCTGTTTTTGATCATGTTGACTTTGAGAAGTCAGTTAGATTTTAAGACCAGCTGTTGAATAGACATTGGAGAGAATGCTACCTTAGTGTTCAGGTAGAGCACTATCCTGGAGATATAAATTTAGGTATTGTCAACACATCGATGAAATTTTTGAAACTTGATCAAGTCCCTGATGTCTATGGATGGAGCCGGGAAAACTTTCTCAACTGAAGTTATGTGAAAAAAAAATATGACAATTCTCTAAGCATCTATTTTTGTAATGACTTAAATTCCTTCCTATGCATCTAGAACACTACTAGTTCCCTTCCTTGAAAAAAAAAATTGGGAACAGAGTCCTTCCAGTCATCTTCTGTGTTCTGTAGTTCAGATGGGAAATCATGGTTTGGAAATGCTGATTAGAGGTCTGAAGAAGTAAGGAAAATGAGGACGAGCAGAAAGGAAACTGAGAGGTGGCTATTGAGGTAGGAAGAAAGCCAGGAGAGGGCAGAGATCTGAAAGGTAAATGAAGGAGAAAATGATGAAGAGCATCAAATGCTGCTGGCAGGTCCCCTGTGGTGAGAACTGAGAATTTATAGGCCGATTTGGTTACCCGGGGGTCTAGGGAGCTTGACAAGTACAGTTTCAGAGGACAGTGATTGAACTGAGATTAAGAGACAATGGGAAGAGTGAACCTTCTTTGGTATAGTTATATAGTGATTTAAATCAGATCTAAAACTTCCTATTAATCATTTTCAAGTGTTTTGGTCAATTAGACTAAAGAAGATTCTGAGTAGTTTTAGATGTTAAGAAAATTATACCTATTTACAAGAATTTGTCTGAAAATACATTTTTTCAATGCTAACAACCAAATAAAACTTAAAACTATATTGAATAGTGGAGTTCTAATGGGTATCCATGGGGGCTGGGGCTTAGCTCAGTTGGTACAGCGCTGCACTGCAGTCTCTGAGGTCCCGAGTTGAACTGCAGTTCAATTCAACTGCAAAAATGGGAGAAGGACCTGGCAATCCACTCCCAAGGCAATCCCGAAACAGTCAGCCATTGAAAACCCTGTGAGGGTCGCTATGAGTCAGATACCAACTCCACGGCACCTAACAACAACAACAATGGGTATCCATAAATCCGTACTGCAAATATTTATGTTCATAAATAGCTTTGTCAACATTTCTGGTTAACTTGAAAATACGAAGCTGTTAGAAACATGAACCTATGAAGATAAATTCATGTTAACAAAATAGAACTTGTAGCTTAACATGTTGAACTACTACACAAGGTTCATTGGCCAAAAATAATTTTAAATCACTGATGCAATCCAGTCAGTCTCATAGTTTTAAACTTCCCTATACACATTACATACATGGAGAGCTTCAACTACTTGAAAGTTGGCAGCTGACAACATAAAATATTGGTCTATACTCCTCATGATCATGTGGTCTGTTCATATATTTTGTACAAATCACATAAATTTTATGAAGCCTAGTTTCTTTTTCTGTAGAACAGGTGTGATAACACTGGAAAGAGTCACTAAAAATGCTTTAACAGCAAATATACTTTGTTCTCATTAATGACAGTAAGTGACATATCACCAATGGACTAATTGAACCAATGAAAAAGTTTGAGATATTTACTGATTTAGACAGATGGCCCAGCTCACTCAGGTGAATGGAACATAAAAGAATCTAAGGAGAAATACAATGTGCAGAGCTTATATAAAGGACTCTTTGGCGTGCTTGCTGTGGAGCTCATGCTCTCCCCAAAGCTTTCAGGTGCCATCAGCATGATGTCACATCTGCAAGAGCAGCCTCCACACGTGTGCTTTGTCATGCACACTGTCCCATGCATGGCTTCAACCCTTTCCCACTGAGATCATCCAAGAACTTTGGCGGTTGGGTTGGATACTTGAGATTCTGTGGACTCCTTTGCTCTTCATTTTCAAAGCTTCTGAAAACAGCTGCAGAAATACCAAGGTCTTTGGAAAAGGCTGATCTTACTACATTTTCAGCCAGATTGAAAACTGAGAGAAGTGGAAATATTACAAGCCTACTTTTCTGAAATCCCTGTCAGAACTGCTCCGGCAATTTCTTGGCTTCACAGATGACCTCAAAACAGGACAAATCCTTTTCCAAATCCATCTGCTCTTTTAGCTTTAGTTCTAGCCTTACATTTAAATATGCAATTAAGTCAGATACAATAAGCCCCACAGTCCCAGTAGTACTCAGATTTGCAAATCTGAGTTATCATGACCACAGGATACATAAATCAGATGGTGAACTGAAATCACAAATATACCCAAAGAGTCAACTCCAAGAAATCCATTCCCGGCAACATACTGCAATATATTTTCAGACTGGCTAAAAGACAAATTGCTTTATGTTAAAATGATTTTAAGCAGAGGTTAAGACGAGAGTTGGCAAACAGCAAGAATTTCAGTTACCATTAACTCGTAGAGGCTTAAAATCCAGAATAACCTCCATGAAGGATCAAAAGAAAACGTGGTTACCAATGTTTAATGTAAAGAATGTTGAGTCAAGAACTTCAAACTAATCTTTTATTCTCCCAGTCTGGTCTTAGCAGACTCAGGAAGCTGTTGTAAACAGGCAGTTTTGCACAGCCAGCTCCTGCCTGTGTGGAATTATATGCACTAGCCACAGCTCGGCACACCACACTCTCCTGGGGATGACTGTGTCCAAGAATTCGTGCAGCCAGCACTCTTGGAAATAAACATTAACCTTTCCCTTCCCAAGTGATGTAAATCTCTCTGCTATTGTCCCTCATCCAGAGCAGTTTTCTGGGCAAATGACCAGAGCAACACCCATTCAGAAAATCAGAAATTAGGTTGCCAAGGAAATGAGAAGTTAAAGAGACAATGCTGAGGAAAGAGATCATGTTGTGTTATTCTTTAATAATCCTTCAAAATCTCTAGCAGGCTGCCAGGCACCATGGTGCAAGCCTGTAATCCCAATGCCTTGGGAGGCAGAGGCAGGATCTCGAGTTTGAGGCCAGATGCAGTCTGGGCAACATAGCCAGACCTTGTCTCAAGATAAAAAATATATAAAAAGGAGTATTGGGGGTGCAGCTCAGTGGTGGAGTGCTTGTCTAGCAAGCATGATGTCCTGGGTTCAATCCCCTAACCCCCTAGTACTAAAAGAAAGGAAAAAAAAAAAAAAAAAAACTCCAGGAGACTGATTTAAACTTGATTCTGTTCCAAGATTCACATTTACTCTTTCAAGAGGACAGAAAGTTAACTTCGGGCAAAATTAATCCTGGGAGGTTTAACCCAAAGTACGCTAAGGTCAAAGTCTATTTAAGGGCCCTCAAAATGACATCCAACTGCTTGAGCCTGTCTCATTTCTAACTCAACCACATACTCAGCTCCAGAACAATACAATAGCATCTGAAACAGGGAGCCCCATGGGTTGGTTTGGCTATCAGAGGTGTGGTCTAATGAGTAACAAATCATCTACTTTGGGTTTTATTCAGGCTCAACTCTCCACCCTCAGGAGGGCTCAGAACTGGAGCAGCTTCTCATTCTGCCTCTCATGATCTTTCCCACAAAATCCACTAATGGTAAAAGTTTTGTAATATAGGACCTCACTTCATCATGTCAGAATAAGGCAATGTAAAAAAGAAAGAGAAGAAAGGAAGGAAGGTCTATTTTTAAAAGAGAGAAGGAGAAAAAAAGAAAAAACTAGTAAGCCAAATCATTTTCAGCTTCCAGGTAGCACATTTGAAGTGTGCCCAGCACTAACCTTAAAGAGCTCAGAAAGAGGCAAACAGGGCACCTTTAGGCCTTTGGCTTTGCTGTGCCCTTCTAGCATTATTTGGGCCAATTTGCCCTACTGTTTTCTGTTTTATACATTAAAAAGATATTGTTATTTCTCTGGTTAGCATTTTTTACTTGCAAAACAAAAATTAAAGGCATTTAAATAGGAAACAAGGAAGCCAAAACACCCATTTGCATACATGATTTTGTGTGTGTGTGCACATGTGCATGTTTTCGTGTGTGCCTGTGTGTGGTACTCGGGAGTTGAACCTAGAGCTGCGCACATGCTAGGCAAGTGCTCTACCACTGAGGTGCACCTTCAATCCCTTTTTTATTTTTATTTTGAGAGAGTCTCACTAAATTGCTCAGGCTACTTCTGGCCTTAAGTTCACAATCCTCCTGCCTCAGCATCCCAAGTTGCTGCGATTATAAGCATGAGCCATAGCACCTAGTAACATGACTTGATAGGAGAAAAAAAAAACAGACTCAAAAATAAGAAAGTTAGAACTGATAGAAAAAAGTCAGTAACGTTACAGGATACAAAAATCAACATATAAAATCAATATCATTTTTATACACCAATAACAAAATTGCTAAGAAAGAAAGAAACAAAGCAATCTCATTCACAATAGAATCAAAAAATAACAAAAGACATAGGGATAAATTTAACCAGGGAAAAGAATTATCTTTAAAAGTTGAAATTATAAACAATGATTAAAGAAATGGAAGAGGACCACACACACACACACACACACACACACACACACACACACACACATTGACAGATTAAAAGAATAAGTACCACAAAAAAACAAATAAAATTAAGTTCCTTATATTCAATTTTTATGGTGAAATACAGAATTCCTATCAAGAGATCAATCTCTAAATTCAAAAGACCATAAATAGAATAATCTTCAAAAAGTGACTTTGGCCAATTAAAATAAAGATAGTGATAAATTAAAAATCTCAAACAAGTCTACGGATTTTCTATCTTTGAATTCAGCACTTTTTCATTTGGGAAACAATGAGACAAATTATCATTCATTTTACTTCCGTATTTATTTTCTCTCAGTCAGGCACTGTTGATCCCAAAACTGTACCCTCCATCACTTCAGTGATCTCTTGATAATTGGCTAAAGATATCTCCTGGCTAAGATACATGGAGGGAAAGGCATTTGATAAATGTTGAAACCTATATTATTATTTTGCCCCTCAAGCATCAGCCTGAACTTCCTTCCTCTCTTTATTCCTTCTCCTATCTCTCAATTCTTCCTTTTCCCCTTTCCTTAAGACCTCAAGAAAAGAAAAATGGTTACGGTGTTACCTGTTCTTGATGAAATTATAAAACTTAATGTTTTCAAATCTATACCACATCTTTCAAAGCAGAAACCTCTCCCTGGAAAACAGCCCATATACCTATGCATACAACATTTTGTGAGGAATTCAGAGATCCAAAGTGTCTCTACAGCCTGTCCCAGATGCACAAAGGGTCTCTCGTCCCCAGAGTAGGAACTCCACAAGCCGACTCCCACACAGTCAACCATTCAACTCCCACCTAGCTTTGGCCTGCCACCTCCTTGGCCCTTCCTTCAGTCAACACTGCTGAGCCCAAATTAACTTGTGGCTCTCGTAGGAAGCCTTCCCCAACTGCTTCAACTCACATGGCTTTCCAACTTTTCTGGTTTCCTTATATACACAGAGTCAAGGCTTATAATTTAGCATCCAATTTCCCTTTAAATGATTTGTACAAGTGAATTATGCCTTTGAACTTAACCGATAAATGCCTGCAAAACATCTGGTGCTCCTTACACCTCTGCAGTTTCACTGTCAGAACCTGGCACAGTGCCAGAAGCCCAAGGAATATTTATTGATCAATCAACCCAGCCATCTACTTATCCTCTGGAGAACTTCTGTCTTAGGACCCCTAGTTTGCCCCAGGATAAGAGTGGGACCAAGGCCCACATCTTTATGAACAGCATAAATGTTAGGCAGTGATCAGGAGCCACCACTCACCATTTTATTTGTTCACTCAGCAAACATTTATTAAGTTCCTACTATCTGTCAGGGCTGAGGTTTAGCTGAGGTGGCAGAGTGCTGCTCTGTGCTCTCTGCCATCCTGGATTCAATCCCCAGCACCACAAAAATGAGAGGACATGGCAGTGCACTCCTGAAAACAATCCCAAAATAATCAGCCATTGAAAACCCTATGAGGGTCACTATGAGTCCGACCTGACTCAATGGCATCTAACAGCAACAACAACAACAACAACAACTATTTAACGGCTGGAGTTTAGCTCAGTTGGTAGAGTGCTGCTCTGAGCTCTCTGGTCCCCAGCACTGCAAAAACAGGAGAAGGATGTGGCGATGCTCTTCCAAAGCAATCTCAGAGGGAAGAAAAAATCAGCCACTGAAAACCCTATGAGGGTCAATATGAGTCAGATCTGACTCTATGGGACTTAACAAACTAGTCACTGGAAAAACACAAATGACAGAAATATAGGCAAATTATAGTGTGCTACCTGCAATAACAGATGTGTGTGTGAGGCAGCAGTAAAGAGGAGGAGAAAGTAGCAAGGATCTTTCTGGAGCTGTTAGTAAAGTCATCACAGAGAACAGGATGCTTGAAATGGATGTTGAGAAAATTAGTGAGTTTACCAGATAACTTAGGATGGAAAGAAATCCCAGAAGGAGAACAAATGCAAAGGCACAAATGCATGGAAAGTTGTGTCTCTTTTATCTTGTCCTCACTTTCCCTAATTGGCCCTGGATGAGCCTTCATTTCAGTACAGTCACCTTGCCTCACCTTAAGGACTATTTACTTGAACTAAGTAATGGGAACTTATTTTTAACTACTTACCACTTACTAAGGTACACTGCCTAGCAAATAATTTTAAAATACTAAGTAAATTTGGGGCTGGGATTTAGCTCAGTTGGTAGAGCACCACTCTGCAATCTCTGAGGTCCTGGGTTCGATTCCCAGCACCACAAATAATGGGAGAAGGATGTGGCAATCCACTCCCGAGGCAATCCCAAGACAATCAGCCACTGAAAACCCTATGAGGGTCACTATGAGTCAGACACGACGCGACAACACCTACCAACCAAGCAACAAGTAAATTTAGTATTTTGAATGTGGAAATTCAGTCCAAATCCACTAGTTAGAGAAAGAAATACATAACAGACTTGATGTGCATTTTATTGGGCTACTTATTGTTTAAAGATTTTTAATACAAAATTTTTGTAGTACTTGGGGGTTGAACCCAGGGCCCTGAGCATACTTCGCAAGCATTCTACCACTGAGCTGCACCCCTAATCCATTTTTTACTTTTTATTTTAAGACAGGGTCTCCCTAAGTTATGCATGGTGCCTCTGGCCTCAAACTTGCTATCTTCCTGCCATGGCCTTTTGGGTCCCTGGGATTACAGGGGTATGCCACTATACCCAATGAAGATTTTTTAAGACAATTTTAATTTTAGTGATCTATTACTGTAGCCCTATGGCATCCGATCCCATCAGATCTCAGAAGCTAAGCAGGGTCGGGCCTGGTTAGTACTTGGATGGGAGACTGCCTGGGAACACCAGGTGCTGCAGGGTTGGGAGAAGGACCCAAAAATCCACTCCCAAAAATCAATCTGCCATTGAAACCCTATGAACAGCAGGGAAGCACTAACAATAGTGTTTCGCCTGTTGTACATAGGGTCACTATGAGTTGGATACTGACTCGACAACACCTAACAACAACAACAACAACAACAACATCTGCCTTTAAAGGATAAAATGACATCAAGAAAAAGTGGTTTGAAAGTTATTTATTGAGTGTGTCCATTCCTGTATCCTTTACTTCTCCAGGTGACTTTTGGTTTCTTTATCAGCTGTCTTTATAAACCTCTCTTTGGGCCTCAACAACTATGGAACCACTTTCACTGTGAAGTTCAAGGTCCTGCTTTAAAATCCAAATACAATTCACACATTGTGTGTTCAATATTTCTAAAACAAACCAATCTGCCTGAAATTTTTTAAATATTACATTTCTCCAGAATAGTTAAAAATATGCCTTCTGATATCTAGAAGTGGGATTCACTTAAGCCCATGCAATCACACTGGTTCATTTTCTGCCTTGTATTTTCAGAACAAAAACTAACAACACTGTTAAAATAATTTTATTCAGGAGACTCTAGTGGTATTAAAGTGCATCAGTAGTAGGGCTTTAAAAAGAGAAGTTGGAAACAATTCTCAAGAACAAACGGTTGCAGGGATGTCATTCTTGGCACTTACCACTTTTTCAGAGATGTGAGCCTGTGACTGCTTTTAAAGACATGGAGCCCTCGTTCCCTCTCTTCCTGATATATCCAAAGATTTCATTCTGAGACCTTAAAGAAGGCTTACAAATTTACAATAAAGACATAAAGTTTCATAAATGGTGCTATATAAGCAGTATTTTTGTTGTTACTCTCAGCTACAGATAAACAATTGATTAAATAAGAACCAAAATTTCCAGAGAAGTCATTTAAAACTATTTATGTTTATGAATCTCTGAGTTCAGACCTAGCCTTCTTTGTAGCCATTCGAGTTCTGGGGCCCCAAAGTTGAAAACACCAAGAGAATAAAGATCTGGACCCACATACCAGAATGGTGAGACAATAATAATAATAAGGGTAATACATTACATTTGTATCACGCATTATAAGATTTCTTTCCCAAGACTCATCTCAGGTGATCACCTTAAACACCCAACTGACAAACCCAGATTTCAGCAACATGCCCAAGGACATGGGGCCAGTTAGTGGCATGACTAGAATCAAAACCCAGACCCTGCAGGTACAAAAATAAATTTTTCCATTATATTGTTGTTGTTAGGGGCCATCGAATCAGGTCCAACTGATATCAACCCTCATATGGTTTTCAATGGCTGATTGCTTCAGGATTGCTTTAGGAGTGGATTGCCATGTCCTTCTCCCATTTTTGTAGTGCTGAGGATTTGATCCTCAGCATGTGCAGAACAGCACTGTACGAACTGAGCTGAACTAGATACAAAATGACCAATCTCACTCTTTATACTTCTCTCACTTTGCTTTCTATTTCTTAATAGTCATTGATTATTTTAAATATAGTATTTCAGGATTAGACATTCATTTTAAGTTTCCAGTTCTAAAAATGTATTAATCAACCCAGTACTAATTTTCTCTTTATTCAAAGTTAACCTTACTGGAAGAAGGTGGCCCAAAACAAAACAGATGTTTTCTGCTTCATTTCTCCTGTTCTGTTTTATATCACTGTTGAAGCACAACCTTTCTCAACTAGCAAAAGTTTCTTCCTATTCATTGGCTGGGCTAGGTTTCTCCAAAAAAGCTCTATAACTGGCTTTCTTTTCAGGTTCCCATAGAAAACCTCTCAGAAATATCTTAGAGAGCACAAGATGCATGTAGAAAGGCCCAAATGTATTATACTGTTAAGATTGTAAGACTCTAATATCAATCTCAAGAGCACATTATTAAATAAAAGTCTTTCAACTCTATACAAAAGATCCCTGAAAGTACCAGCAAAGGAATGATTTTTCCTGAATACTCAATTACTGAAAGAGCACCAAATTTCTTCCTTTTATTCATTCATCTACTTATTCATTCATTCAATCCACATGAAACCTACTATTGTCAGGGGACAGAATAAAGTTTCTGCCTTGCAGAGGAGAGTAAGACAGGCAACAAGTCCATAAATAAATAGTATCAGGTAGTATTAAATATACTGTAAACTTTTTAAAAAGGTAATGCGTCCACATGTAATGGGGATGAAGGACAGAATGGAAGCAGGAAAACCAGCTCGGAAGTAACTATGTCAGCCCAGGTAAGAGATAAAAATACATTGGGTTAAAGCACTTAGAATAGCTCTTGCTGATGGATTAATGTCAAGCTTAAGGAAGAGACAAACTGAGGGTTACTCTAAAGCTTTTGCCTGAGAAGATGGGTAGCCAGTGATGCCTGCCATTATCTAAAATGGAGAAGTCTTTGGGAGAAATATGGTAAAGATGAGGAAATCAAGGATTTCTTTATTGTTAAGTCATATGTGAGATGCCATCAAAGTAGACATGTTAAAAAATGAAACAAAACAAAAACAGACGGATATACAAGTCTAAAGCTCAGGGAAGTCAGGGTTGGAGAGCCATCAGAATATAGTAGTATTTAAAATCGTGGAACCAGATGAGCTCACCTGGGGATACATGCAATCAGAAGGGATTCAAATCACAGCTTAGCCACAGACTAGCTAACCTGGGCAAAGTTTGAGCTTTCTACAACCTTTCAGGGTAGGAAATCTGCATTGCACTGCACAAGTACCTAGGAAATGCAACCCCACAGGAAGAGAGAAACCGTCTAACCAGAAATGAGAATTCCAATTTCCTGACCATGATAATGGGATTACCATTTGTCATACCAGACAAATGAAACAAATTGTCAGTGAATTCCGTAGAACAAAGTGGCACAGAGGAAAATGATAATAGAATACCATGATAATAGATGTTCATTATGATAATAGAAGTTCATTAACAAATGCAGCAACTGAAAATAATATACCACGCTGTTAACAGTGATTATTTCTAAGGATTGCATTTTTAGAGAATGATTACTTTAATATCTGAACTTTCATCATGAACATATTTACATTTGTAATTAGAAAAAGAAAAATACCCAAAAGAATAATATAAGATTAAGACTTCTGAAAACAGCATTGACTTAGCATGACACATATATAGCAACTCACGAACTACATTTAAGAAGTGCCAGTGTAAGACTTGGAATTACCAAAAGACTGATAAAACTGATCTTGGTGAGTAATTGTTGCTAAATCCAAACTAATGTGTGTTGGTAAAGTAAAAAGTAAAATATGAATTTATTTAATATTTTTGCAAATGCTTAGGTTTTAAAATATAATTATTCTAGAAACTTCAAAGATTCCATATATTGACTCATTATAGATTTAAAACTAATCAATAGGTAGATATTATTTTTTCCCAACAGTAGCAATCAAAATTTGTTAACTGTTAGAAGGAATTTTTCAAAGTAGTAGACAAACTAAGGATTACAAAGTGGTTGTATTACCACACAAAAGGTACAGAAGAGGCAAGATTATTATGTGATCATATTCTTGCCATGCTTTTGGTCCATCTATATCAATTTATTCTATTTAAGTTATAGATTTATCCAGTTGAACCAAAAATCCTAGGCTTACCAGAGATGAGGGCGGCTACTACAAAAAAGATTTCATGTAATCTCTTTGAAATCAAAGCTGCAGCTTTCAATGTTACTGTATGTTCTTAAAATTAAACACTAAGGGCTCCTGTAGAAAGCCTTTATGTCTGCCATGTTTGTAGAAGGAAGAAACTCCTCTAATTATATAAAACCAAGGCATTAAATGGTGGCAAATACCTTTTTTCCCCTTTATTACTAAATGATGATGGGGTACAGTGTAATATAGCATTGGCTTTTTCCATTATGCATCCTTTACATCACTTCTAACAACACTTTCATTGACCAACAAAGTTTATGGAGCCTTAAGGCTAGTATATAGTAAAACTCTGATACTTATTTAGGTTATATTCCCCTATTCTTCCAATATATTCATGAAGCTGTGCTGTTTACATTGAACTTGATGAGAAATACCTTTTATGCTCTATATAGGTCACTGAGGGCTGGGGGTTAACTCAGTTGGTAGACTGCTGCGCTATCCTCTCTGAGGACCCATGTTGGATCCCCAGCACCACAAACATAGGAGAAGGATGTGGCAATCTACTCCCTAAGCAATCCTGAAGCAATTGGCCATTGAAAACCCTCTGAAGGTTGGTATGAGTCAGATGTGACTCCATGGCACCTAACAACAAAAGAATATGAGTCACTGAAAATAGAGTAGAACTTCTAAGTCTCCCAAGTCTCCTGCACGTTCTTCCAATTGTCATTCAAGGTAATCACCATCAGGTGGCATTGCTGATCTGATTCAAAACCAGGCCATCACATGTCAAGCCAACTGAGGGTGTTTTCTACATATTTTACACCTTTCTCTGATTGATATTACTTCAAACTAAGTATCTGAGATGAAGTTTTAAATACAACTACAAATAAATATAAAAATAGGTGTAAAGATCAAATATTTAAATCAAACACTGATATAATTTCAGATTAGAATTACAACTCAAGTAGAAATAAATAAGGTTCTCCAAAGCAATTTGTCATCATTTCCTAAGGGTATTCTGCAGGAGGAATAAGGAAAAAGTTATGGGGGTAGCCTTTCATCTTTATAATGTGCTCAGGATCTCTGGACCTGCAATATAAAGGCTCTTCTGTTCTCTGTAAGACCCATGTCTCCCAGTCTTTCCACCTAGAGGCTAGAAGTGTCAATATGGGCTTTTAAAGAGCACTAACAGGGAAAGCCTACAGCACCTGGTGTTCCCAGAAGGCTTGGGAGAAGGACCCAGCAATCCACTCCCAAAAAACAATCAGCTATTGAAAATCCTATGAATAGCAGAGAAACACTAACAATAGTGTTTCACCTGTTGTACGTAGGGTCACTATGAGTCAGATACCCACTCAATGGCACCTAACAACAACAACAACAGGGAAAATGAGAGATCTTTGCCTTCCTTGCTCTTTCCTACTGGCATACAGATAACAAACCAGGGCAGGGACTAAATCTTCACCACCCCAAGTAAGCTTCTCAGAAAGCAAAAGCTTTAGGAAGTATACCTGCGTTTTCAAACATACTAGCTTTTTTTTTTTTTTTAAAGAGACTCTCATGCTTTTAGAAAAAAAGATACAAAGTAGCTTCTCAGTTCATCATCATCAACAAAAGAACATACAAGTGATATAGAAATGCTCTTAAAGTTAACAGGGAAATGGTCATTCATGGACTCATTCATATATTCAATTAATGTGGCAAAGTGCCACGAATGCTGCTCAGTGAACAAAAGAAATGTGATTCCCAGTCTTTATAGGGCTTACTTTTTAGTACTAGATAATGTAGGTAAGGGGTTGGGATTTAGCTCAATGGGGTAGAGCGCTGCGCTGCAGTCTCTGAGGCCCCAAATTCAATTCCCAACAGTGCAAAAATGGGAGAAGGGCCTGGCAATCCGCTCCCAAGGCAATCCCGAAGCACTCAGCCATTGAAAACCCTATGAGGGTCTCTATGAGTCGGATACCGACTCGACAGCACCTAACAACAACAATGTAGGTAAGACAGAAAGAATATTTCTAATGATGCTGATCAGTCAACAGAAACTTACATCTTTTTTGGCAGTAGGGCAGAAACAAGCCAATGAAAATTACACTCACTGATCATGGAGTCATAGCAAGAAGGAATATGAAACTATGCAGAGAGAAAATAATTCAAAAGAAGGTTCTTCAGTGTTTGGTGCACTAATTTATTCCACAGAAAATAAACTGTGTTCCTCTGCCTACAATGTGACACACATTCTTTATTTCATTTTTGTAAGGAAAACCAAATATGGATGTTTTACAAGAAAACAACCGCATGGTTTTCCTCAAATTACTCCTTTTCCCTCACAGTTCCATCTATATCCATTTTAATGGTTTAATCTTTATGGAAGTAAAATAATTAATACTTTAAATTAGGACTGTGAGTCATCAGTGAAATGAAGAACTATACATGAGCAACTAATTTCACCATATCTGAAAGAGGTCTTCCAGGTTAGATGACTATTTGATCAAGAACTTCTGCTCAAATTTTAATTCTGCACAAGAGGGTAAGGGGGAACTTATCTGTGTAATGTACAACAAAATGCATATATGGAAATGGTCACAATGAAATGCATGTCAGAATGAATCACATTAAGCTGTACATTAAAATTTTCCAAAAAAAAAATTAATTCTAAGAGTACCCTGATCTCCAATCATCCTCAAATCAACTTCAGCTGAGGTGAAGACCTAACTCTACACCTCACCACCTATGTGACCATGCTTTCCTCATCTCCAAAATGGAGATAAATACCTATCTCATAGTAATACCACATTGACTAAGGGAGATATGTACAAAATGCTTACAGTAATGCTTTTCACATTACTGTTGTTGTTGTTAGATGTTATTGGGTTGGGTCTAACTCACAGCAACCCTCATAGGGTTTTCAATGGCTGATTGTTTCAGGATTGCTTTGGAAGTGGATTGCCGTGTCCTTCTCCTGTTTTGTCATGCTGGGGATTGAACCTAGGTCCTCAGAAAAAGTGGAGAAGCACTCTACCAACTGATCTAACCCCCAGCCTCACTTTTCACATAGTAAGAGCTGAGTAAATAGCTATTAATAAAACTTCTAATTTTAAGTGAAGAATTCCATTAATTTATTCATGAGGTCCTTGAAGCCAAAGCTCAGTGTGATTTGAAGACAGTATGTAGCTTCTCTAAAGAAATTTACAAGGCTAGGCATGGTGGTGCATTCTTGGAACCCCAGCACTTGGGAGGCTGTGGCAGGAGGATCTCATGTTCAAGGCCACCTGGGCTGCAATATTTTAAAATATGAAAAGAATTGAGCAAATGAGGTCACTGAGTGAATGGAGGCTATCTTTAGGAATCTTAGCAAATAAGAGAAGGACTTGGGAAAAGGGAGGAAAAAATTCTAAATTTTAAAACAAAACAGGGGGCAACTTCTGCAAATAATTAGACCACAATAAGATTCTAGAATGGATTGTTAAAATATATGGACACTTCAGAGAATGGGAGATATTTGCTTCCTATAGATCTGACAGAACATTAATATCTAGGATATGTAAAAAAACTCAAGAAATCAAACACCAAAGTAGCAAAGAATCCAATAAATAAGTGGGGAATAAAACTGAACAGATAATTCTCAAAAGAAGAAATACAAATGGCCAATAAACATGAAAAATGTTCAATATTCTTAGGCCATCAGAGAAAATCAAATCAAAACTACACTGAGATGTCATCTCACCCCAGTCTGAATTTGTTGTTGTTAAGTGCTGTCAAGTCGAGTCCAACAAATAGCAACCCTTTGTTCAAAAGAACAAAACACTCCCCGATTCTACCAGGCACACAATCTTTTTTATGTTTAAGACCATTGTTGCAGTCACTGTGTCAATTCACCTAGTTGAGAGTCTTCCTTTTTTCATTGACCTGCCACTCTCCCAAACATGATGTTCTTCTCCAGGGATTCGTTCCTTCTGACAACATGCCCAAAATATGCCAGACGCAGTCTAACCATCCTTACTTCCAAGGAGCACTCTGGTTGCACTTTTACTAGAACAGATCTGTTGGTTCTTTTAGTAGTCCATGGTATATTCAATATTCATCTTCAGCACCATAATTCAAAAGCATCAATTCTTCTCCTGTCTCCCTTATTCAATGTCCAGCTTTCACAAACATATGATACGACTGAATAGCTAACATAAACAAGCAATAACAAATGCTGGTAAAGATGTGAGGGAAAAGGAACACTTTTACACTGCTGGTGGGACTGTAAATTAGTTCAGCCATTGTGGAAATCAGTATGGAGATTCCTCAGAAAACTAACAATAGAACTACAATATGATCCAGCTGTACTACTTCTAGGAATACACCCAAAGGAAGATAAGTCATCATACCACAGGAACACCTGCACTTCCATGGTTATGACAGCACTCTTCATAATTGTAAGGGTGTGGAATCAGCCCAGATATCTATGAACAGATGATTGGATTAAAATGTGGTATATATACACAATGGAATATTATTCAGCAGTAAAGACAAATGAAATTATGTCATTCGCAGCCAAATGGTTGGAACTGGATATCATCATTTTAAGCGAAGTAAGTAACTCTGACTGAAAAAGAGAAATACCACATGTTCTCACTCATATGCAGGAGCTATATCTACCTTAAGTAAAATATATATACATATATATATATATGCACACGCACACACACACACACACACACACACACACACACACACACACAACTGTACACATCCAAGATAAGAAAATACAAGTAGACTCATAAGGAGAGGGGAAGGGATTAGTGGGAGGGGGAGGAAGAATAACAGAGGGATAGTGAGGGAGAGAACAAGTGCAAAATACAGGTTGCAACTCTATGAAAATCCCATAATGAATCTCACTATACTGTATACAACTTTTAAAAAAACATACTATACCTCATAAGTACCTACAGTTATTACATGTTAATCACAGTTTTTGTATAATGATTAAGATAAAAGTGTGAACAACTTGATTTAGTAATTGCACACTATATGTGTGTGTGTGTATATATATATCAATTGAATTATCATTCTGTACCCTATAAATATGTACAATTAAAATACTAATAAAATATATGTGTGTATATATATATATATATACATATATGCACTCAAAGAAGGCTATATGGCCACTAGGAATCAATGTTGATTTACTAAAGATGACTAAGTCCACAAAATGCCATAGCCTTCTTTCAAAGCAAGCTAAGTCCAGGAAATATGACTGATATGGTAAAGAAAAGAACACAGGCTTTTGATGCTGAGCATGATGGCAAACACCAGTAATCTCAGCAACTTGGGAGGTAGAGGCAGGAGGATTGGGAGTTTGAGGTCAAAAGCAGACTGCATAACTTAGTGAGACTTAGATTCAAAATAAAAAATAGAAAACGTGGGCTGAGGGTACAGCCCAATGGGAGAGCACTTGCACAGTATGTGCAAGGCCCTGGTTTCAACCCCCAAACAATGAAACAAAATTTTTTTCAAAAAGACCTTTGACAATAGATTTATACTACCCTTTGGACAAGATGAAGAAGTTTCAGACTCATAACCTGTTAAATGATTACTAAATGCTAGTTTTTAATGGATACTTAATTTTAACCCAGAAGAAAGACTAGTGACTAGCCATAGGGCTTTATGTAAACCTTCTGGCAAACCCTGTTCTGGCAACCCTAGCTTGCTTGGATTAAGATACAAAGCAATCTTTAAAGAATGCCTTCTCCCTAGGAGAAAGGACTTACTGGCTGGTCTCTTGCTCCATCCTGGCTCCTCAAATAGGGCATGGCACACTGTGACCACTCATGAAATGTTTATTGAATGTGTTAAAAATTCATGAATAATCTAAATTGAAAAATAGTAAACACCTTGAATGATGGACACGAAATCAGACACCAAACAATTGTCACAGAACAGAATAATGGGCCAAATGAAAGCCAGGTAACTGGGCCAAAAGGAAAAAGCCTTTAGAACTAGGCAGATTCTGGGTAGAAGCTTGGTTCTGTCAACTGACAAGGAGGGGAAACT
Organism: Pedetes capensis; assembly: GCA_007922755.1. Lineage (NCBI taxonomy): Eukaryota > Metazoa > Chordata > Mammalia > Rodentia > Pedetidae > Pedetes > Pedetes capensis. Next base: position 38,181 of record VMDO01018780.1, read on the forward strand.
AGGGGTGTGGCAGAGAATTTAACGTGAGGCTTCAATAGGAAAACATAATGAGGTCTTCTGTGTAAGTCTAAAATGGACAAAGTGGTTAGTGAGAAAAGATGTGGCTTGAGCTACAACTGGGGAAAATACTAATCTCTTCTACCAAAATATGGTTTGGAATAATTGGACCTCAAGTTCTATCTGAGCCTTTGAGAATGAAAGGGAGCACTGTTAATTATGCCAGGACAACAGGTGAAAATTGAAGCTGGCCCTGAGCAAAGAAGGACATAAGATCACTATACTTACAGCATGTCCCAAAAGCTCTAGACATTTGAATCAATGGATCAACAATTTGCTATGTTTTAAAAAATAAGCTCACTATATGCCCATTTTAAGTCCTTTACATAAATTCACTCATTTAATACTCCAAAAATATTAAGAAGGCAAGATGACTGAATAGAGGCATGCAACACTCACCTATTCCTCCACAAAGAGAACAATGGAAATCAACAGTAGAGAAACAGCAACCTTATAAAATCCAGAGAGCTGGGAGAGCAGTAATGAAATATCCCAGCACCTATCATCCAGCTCCATAGCTGGGGTGAAGATGAAAGACTCCCAACAGACTATCAGTGCAGATACTGACAATCCTAGTTACTGAAATGTTTCACAACCCTTACAGGCTTACAGCATAGATAAGAAAGCTACATTTGCAGTTCTCTAGCTTTAGAAAAGAATGCTCTTCATATCCTAGTAAACCTCCACAGTACCATCACCAGGAGCCATGTCAAGAAATAGCCCATTGTCTGAGTGTAGATTGCTCCAGTAGTCAGAAACACCTGCATGTTCACAATTCTGGGGCCGACAGACATTCCACTGCACTGGCTCAGCAGGTAGCTGCCTCAAAATTCAGACTGGCCTAGTCGTGTGACTCACTCAGACCCACCAACAGTGCTGCATTGCACTATAGGGAGCAGGTCTTGTGACTCAGATGGAGTGGATGGTACCACTCTCAAGAATCAGGATTTGGAGCCAGGCACGGTGGCGCACGCCTGTAATCCCAGCGACTCAGGAGGCAGAGGCAGGAGGATCACAAGTTCGAGACCAGAGGTAGTCTGCATAATGTAGTGAGACCTTGTCTCAGAAAAGTAAAAAAATGGGCTGGGTGTGCAGGCTCAGTGGTCCAGCACTTGCAAAGCATGCAAGCGTGAGGCCCTGGGTTCAACCCCCAGTACCACACACACAAAAAAAAATCAGGATGTGAGGGAGGCTGCTCTCTGAGACCAGTGGTGTGGCCACTGATGGTTTACCCCTGGTGGTTTACCCCAGGTGCCAGGACTGAGGATGGCTGCCCACACAGTTGCTGCCACCCCTTTCCAAGCACCATGCACAGGTACCTGTTGCTAACAAGGTGGATAAAGAACTGTGAGGTTCCATTGCTCCCTCACCCACAGAGGCACACAGGGGTGGCCTCAAGCAATACTGCCCTGTTGCCTTGCCCCTCAGGAGCACAGCCTAACAAGGTCTGGAGTGAAGCTGTGCCTGATGTTGGCTGCCCTCCACCCTGGCTCACTACTGTGAGCACCCTGGTAGAGAGGAACTTTACCCAGCAACAGCTGTGACCCAATCCCACTGGATCCCTGGCAGACACTGAAAGAACTGGGGAGAATCACACAGACGGCGGATAGAACCCAGAGACTTGGAGGGGACTTCGTGCACACGTACCCACGGGGCCCAGACCCAACACGGAGTGCAACCTTGGCAGCACACTCTCACCACACCTGCGGGACACAGACCGCAGATCCTAGAAGAGAAACGGAATCTATCGCCTCCCTAACCCTTACCCCCCCGGAGTCGGACTGGTAGATTCTGTTTCCCGGACCGCATTATGGGAAAATCAAGTAAAGCTACAAAAACCACAAGGGGGCAGGATGGAGCTGAAGGCTCCACAGATCATACACCCCCAACGGATCACTCCAACAACTCGCAATTATTAGAGATCTCTGAGTCGGAGTTCAGAGTCATGGTAATAAGCATGCTAAGAAAAATAAAGACAAATACTAAAAATACACTGGAGACCATTGAAAGAAAGGTTTCTAATTTGGAAGCTGCTCTGTTAGAAATGATTAAGAAAAATCAAGCCACTTTGCTTGATATTCAATCCAAATTATCAGAATTGAACATGGCTAAAGAATCCTTCTCTTCAAGACTGGATCAATCAGAGAAAAGGATCTCTGAGGCAGAAGATGACATAAACGAGCTGAAGCACAAGCAATTAGAAATAGAGTCAATGATAAAAGTTTTTTAAAAAGATTTCCAAGAGAACTCAGATAGAGTGAAAAAAAAGAAATATAAGAATTATGGGTATTCCTGAACGAGAAGAAAGAATCACTGGAGGCCTTCACAACCTAGTAAATGATATCCTCAAGGAAAATTTCCCAAAGATAGCAAAGGAAATGGATACATACACCACTGAGACTTTCAGGACTCCCAGGAAGGCTGACTTAAATAGACCATCCTCGAGACACGTCGTGGCTCGATTTCTATCATTAGAGACCAGAGACGCCATCCTGCAAGCAGCAAGACAGAAGTCCCTTATTACTTATGAAAAACAGCCAATAAAAATTACTGCAGACTTTTCCATATCAACATTGAAAGCTAGAAAGGAATGGTCATAGGTGATTCAAATACTAAGAAAAAACAATCTCCAGCCTAGACTAATATATCCAGCAAAATTATCATTGATAATAGATGAGGAATATAAGACATTTAATGACATTGAAGCTTTTAAATGATATGCAACAACCAAACCAGCACTGGAGATGATAATGAATCAATTACCACCTCCAGGAGAGTTAAGACAACCCTACAAAGAAAATCAAAGAACTGATTAACTGAGATGAGTCCAACACAAGAAAGGTCCAAAGCAAACATGAATCATAAATCAGTAATAGGTAATGATTGGATAAATGACAATAAATGCTCCTCAATAATCTCTATTAATGTAAATGGTCTTAACTCACCAATTAAGAGACAGAGATTGACTAATTGGATGAAAAAACACAAACCATCAATATGTGATATTCAAGAAACTCATCTAACTCACAAAGACGGGAATAAACTGAGAGTTAAGGGCTGGAAAAATGTATACCTAGCGGGGGGGGGGGGGAAAAAA